>JAWWTY010000001.1:115064298-115077605 GCA_035222235.1 Margarornis squamiger
AGGTCCTTATTGGCACAGACCCTGGGCAATCCCACAAACAATTCTGCAAGCCCACTCAGTCAAATGGAGATTTACCAGAGGGAGCTGGATTGGTAAAGTCCCTTCTATCAACAATCCCAAAGCATTTGTAGCTTGATGACATCCTGTGGTGTGTCCTGGAGTTCTTCTGTGCTCCATTCTGCCAACACCAAGTGTCTCAGCAGGGACCAGGCTGACACCAAGTCACCACTGGAAGGTGATGCTGGAGAACTAAAAGAGCAAAAACCCACAATAAATCCACTTTTGAAGCCCAATCTGCACAGACAGTGAAAGAGAGGGATTTCTTCCTGTCTTCTAGAGAAGGGGAAGAGAAAAAAGGTATCACTTTTACCTGTGGGCAGGATGGCAACAGACATGGGCAGTCACAGTGGGTTGGTATTTCAGAATTCTGTGGGAAAAGGGTGGGTATTAGTTCATCAGTGGAAGCATAAAATACATCAGCAGTTAAAAATCAGTATTAACCACCAGCCTAGAGCTTGTTCAAGATGGCACAACAACAAAAAAAAAAACCCCAAACTCTCATACAGTAATACAGAAAGCTGAAGTTAATTTTAAACTTACCGTTAAAAAAACACTCATAGTAAATTGTATTTCTATTATAGTACTCCAGAACAATTCTGGGTGCACGAAAAGAATGAATTTGAAAAACCACAATACCTTGTTTATTCATAAAGAGCAGTTTTATCTAGCTAACAGCTATAAAAATCCAATATGCTAATATTTGTGTAGGTACTGGCAGCATAGATCCTTGTAGTCTTTACAACAACCTGTATTTTTTGGGAAACGCTATTGAGTTTCCTAGACAAACAAATGATGAGTCAAGCCAAAGGCAGATGGCACTTGTAAGCCTCTAGAAGAAAAAACAAACAAAAAGAAACAATGAACCATTTCTTTTCAGAGAGTTTGTTTTGGTGCAGAAAGGGAAGAACAGTTAACTGTTTGAGTGGCCAACAGAATTACACATTGTCCTGAAAAATTACACTGAGCACTTGAATTGTAACCCTTCACCTATTTGTCTACACTGCACTGTCATTACCAAAAAAAGCCATATTCTTGCAATAGCTTCTTGTGTTTCACACACAAACTTCAAAGCTGTTTTGTCTAAACAGGCCAGTTTACTGGGGAAAGATGAGCAAGAGGAGTGTGAATGAGCAGTTTTACGGTTTCGAATTAAATGAGCCTGAAGCCCTGAGGTTGCCCTGAAGATGATGATGGCAATTTCCAGAGCAGTTTAAGCACAAGAAAAAGAATGGAAAATTGTACAGCGGCTCTGTGAGCAGAGCTGTGTAATAACAGAATCAGAGAATGGTAGGGACCTTAAAGATAATCCAGTTCCAAGCCCCTGACCTTCCACTAGAGTAGGTTGGTCAGAGCCCCATCCAGCCTGGCCTTGGACACTTCCAAGGATGGGGCATCCACAGTTTCCCTGGGCACCCTGTGCCAGTAATAGAGTCAGGACAGTAATGCAAAACCAGCCAGCTTTCTGAAGGAAAAGTAGGAAACAGTGGGTGCTACTCTGTCTTATTGGACAATCCCCTAAATTTACCAATGTGCTTAATACAACTTTGCTACCTTTAAATAGCTCAGGGCTTAAAGGTAACAGAGTTTTTAAAGAGGCTTTTTAGGTGGAGGGAAGAGGGGTGTGACTAAATGATCAGAAGACCCCAAGATAAGGACCTTAGGTAGGGTATTTAAAAAAGAAAATGAAAGGGCTTTGAACAGAATTCAAACAAGAAACAGAAGGCTCTTTGAAAGGGCTCAGAACTCGGTTTGAAAAGCACACCGTGGGCTCCACCTGGTGGGGCACGGAGCACAGAGCAGGGTGGCTCTGCCCTGGGGACAGGAACATCCCTTTGTGTCCCCTCCTCATCCGCAGTGAAGAAGCACACAGTGACAGTCCAGAATGCCACTTGAATCCCTTCCAGATGATCAGAAGCTTCGTCTTCTCAACTTCACGTTTCCCGTGCCCGATTCTGTCCAATACTGGAACGAACTGATCAAAATTTGAAGCAAGAACACATTATTTGGGAATAAGCAGGAAATAAAATCACCTTGGGACTAAACTTGCCTGCCTCCTCCTTGCAAGGTCCAGGTGAGACCTAAAGCAGCTCTGCTTTCCCTTCAGAGCTAAAGCCAGAAGTTGGAATTGAAAGTCACAGGAAGAATTTGGACGGATATAATTTATCAGCTTCAAAGTTCATTTTGACAGGGTTTAAAAAGACACGCAGAATAGGTTGGAAGAATTAATCATTTATTTTAAGCAGCATAAAATTTGATTCTTTACATAGTGTTTATCTGAAAATGGCAAGACCTGAAAGTACAAAGTATCAATTTTTCTGAAAATTGAGTAATGAGGCTTGACAGTAAGTGGGATAGACATTCTAACATCACCTGAAGACTCAAGTAGAAAGACTATACCACTTTTTTCGATGTTTTGATCCCATCTTCCTTTCGGTCAATGTTAAAAACACTGCATAATAACAAAAAAAACCCAAAAAAACCAAAACACAAAAACCAAAGAAACAAAAAATCAGGTGACGAAATGCCTCTACAAGATGAAATAATTTCCTTAATGGTGAAATCGTTTCCACACTTCCTAAATAACTATGAAATAACAGCTGATGTAGTACTAAAGTTTTAAAAGATCTCTGCATCTCCATATAAAATTCTCAATAAAAAATGTGAACTGCCTGCTTCAGATTAAGTCTTATTTAATCACTCAACTCTGTCTACTTTATGCACACACAGATTATTGGCTATCAAAGCAATTCCTTCCAGTAATTCATGCCTTCGTGCCATCAAGAAATTGTCAGTTGTCTTTTTAGTACCACTTCAGCATTCACAAGTCCATTTTCCCCCCCCATGAATTTTCCAAAGGACAGCTATGTTGCAAATGCAGCCATTTAAACACTCAGCTCCATAATCCCTCTCTGAAAACACAAGAATAATCATGCCCTTTGCAGGTTTGGCTTGGCTCTGTGAAAACTTCCATCGTCAAAGGGGGATGTGATGAGAGGATTGTTGCAAACGATGATGACTCAAGTGTTTTGCCTACGAACAATTTGCTGTAGAATCAGAGCAGGTTGAGGTGCTCAGCTGGAAGGAGTAGAAGTGTCTCAGCCATCAGAAAGAGCCAACAGACCACAATGGTCCAGTGCTGGTATAAAAACCCCAAGGCCTTCAAGGAAGGAGTTGTCACCTGCTTGAGAGTGACAATTCCCACAGCTCCTTGTGGTCCTTCTCTTCACCCCTGTATTTTCTAAGGAGAATTTACAAACAGGACCAGTGAGGAAGACCAAGTGGTTGAGTATTTCCAAGTGGGCAACAAAAGAGGTCTGGGAAAGAGAGATCAAATTGCACAGAGGAGTTCCTTGAACACAGAAAAATTCAGGGACCACTGGAACAGATGACGTTTTGGGTCTAATTCTTCTCCTAACACTACTGCAAGTATTTTCAACCCAGAGTTAATTTCTAAAGCCTTAGAAACTATTTTAAAAAGGATCTGTGAATGGTAACAAAACATCTGCATCTTTTGTTAGAAGGCTGATTTTGGGATATGGAGGTCTTCAGCTTTTATGAACTTTTTTGGGGGGGACACAGGGGGTGAGTGGGCCAGAAGGCAACCAGAAAAATCAGATTTATAATCAGAGAATTAGCAGGACAGCAATTACACTAAAATACATTTATTTTAGTTGATTATCACCAATTAAAAAGAAAAGAACACTTATTGAGGGCTACTTCCTTTTAAAGGCTGAAAGCTACCTTTTGTGTTTTACTTTTTGGCCAGCTTAAAAGAAACTCTGCATGTGCTTTTGCAGTCGAATCTGAAACTCCCAGTATTTCAAAGCCTACCCGACCACAAACATCCACCCAAAGCAAACAGAAAACATTCTTTTATTACTGCCGTACAGTCATCGATGTCAACATGTTTTATGACAACCCTTCTTGTTGCTTACAAGCAGGAACTGATGGGGGTGAGACACAGCACTGTGTGCTTTGTTATACACTCAGGGGAATATTCAGCAATGATTCTGGGCAATGATTCTGCTTAAAGATGATTGTGCCCCTTACTCAGCTGTGAGTGGGTAATTCCCAGTAGCACCAACAGGGACCTTTAGAATGCTGGTTTTCTAAGTATTCAGACAAGTAAACCCTTGCCAGAGAGACTGGGAACTGTCTGATTTGACTCCTACAGCAGCCTCTGCTGTCGCCCTCCCATTTTGCTCTTCCAAGGAGCCTCAGCCTTTACCTGGAAGCCTGGGAGAAGACTCAGTTATTTAACCTCTCCACATTTCACACATTTCACACCACCAGGGCCCTTCAGCTCAGCACAGCCCCTTGGTCAAGTGCAAGTCATAGCAGTGGCTGTTGTGGTACGGATCCATCTCCTGAAACCAACAGCTCTATTTGTGCTAACATTCCCGAAGTGCTATTACCAGGATGCTGGATTACTCACAAGCCTGGATTAACATCTAATTAGGCCTCAGAAGCCAGAAAAAAATAACTGGTGCAGAAGAATGCTCGTATCCCATTACCAATCTGTCTTTGCTTCTCTGAACAGCAGCGAGAACTACAGCAGCCAGAAATGAACAATTTATCAATCAGAGAGTCAAGTTTGACAGGAACTAATGTCTTGGTAAATTGTACAGCCCTTTCTTAAAAGGATCAATCTGTTATGCTCTTGCAATTTTCAATGAAGTTAAAGGTAGCTTACTTACTTTTCTTTCCATGATTTCCTTTCCTTGCACCTCCATAGGTCACTGTACCAGCCCCCTTCATTACACAGCTCATATTGCTACTTAGAGATGTCTGAAATCAGGATATCAAAACCAACCAACCAGCTTAGTTGTTGGAAAACCATACAGAAATTAAAGAAGCCTTTCAGCAGCACAATCATTCTGGGATTATCAGCCACTGTAAGGACCTCTCTCTCTTTCTGAAAATGTGCTATGTTAAGCAACTCTCAATAATATTTGATATTTTAATATTTTTAATATTACAAAGGAAAAGGTTAGTAGAAGAATGGCTCATCCTTCAGTGAAACCAGCCAAAACACAAAAAGGGACTGGGAAGGATGCTCATAGGTTGCTTTTAGTTGTTAAATTTACCTGTTGTTGAGCACCATACATGTTTATCAAACCCCCCAGTTCTGTGATCACCACAAGTTAACCTGCACGGCCTCAGAGCTGGGAGCTGGAATGTTACACTGCCTTGATATATTGCCTTTGGGCTGATGCAACACACAAAGCCTAAACACAAGCCCTTTCACCTTAAAAACAGAACAATCCCCTCTACCTGATTTCTTTTACAGAACCTGAACAAAAGGCTTGTTAAAATGCTTCACCTGTTTTCTTCAGCATTTAAATGGAGGCAGAAAGGCCATGATAACATTTCTAAAACTTGCGAAGGCAGCGGGATGGAACCAACACATTCCCCTGCCTGGACTCAGGTTTAAAACTAGTTGAACTCAAATCACACCCCTTCAAATCCCTCGTGGTTGCACCGATGGTAGCAATTACCTAAAAGGCTGCATCCAGTGAAACACAGCTTTCTGGCACTCTCATGGTACATGATGTTACATCCACATCTGAAGCATGCTGGTTCAGCAAGAAATATTGATACCTGTACCAGGAACGATTTGCAGTGCTGTGGTTTGGAGTGTCCTGCCTTCCACAATAAATACAGGATATTTTCTGGTACCCTCTTTACTCAACGCTCTGGGCTCTTTGTTCCCTCAGCCCCCTTACTTTTAAGGTGTGGTTTAATCCTGCATCAGAAGTTAGTAACAGGAACATAAAACACCTCACAGCAGCTTCTTTTTTTGTTTTTAAATATATCAGGGAAAGAGATCACTAGTGACACACACTTGGTAATACTGTAGCGTGCCACTGTATTTCATCTTCCATACAAAAATGCTCACGAGCATTATTTTTCTTAATGTGCTGTAGGCTAAAAATGAACCCTCAAGAGTTTCTATTGCTCTTCTTGTTGCCAGAGCAACAAAGCAATACTCACCTGAATATCTGCCAGTGTAAGTATCAATTTACAAGTCAAGATGAAGTTTGTGCTGCTAGCAGATGTCAGGAGCAGCATTTTTACTGTAAGCCAAGTGTTAGTGGCAAGGGATGCCATGAAAACTCAAGAATAGATTAGTATTTCCTTGATTATTGCTCCTATAATTCAAGTGTTTCTATTAAAACATCTTGACCAGTGACATTCAAAGTGGAAGGGTAAAACTGAAAGGCTTTTATATGAAATCCAGTGCACTAAATTTGTTAACCAACTCAGAAGAAATCTCAGCTGGCACCAGAAAGCACACTCGGAACCTTTCCCAATAAATTCCTTCCTGAAACTCTTTGTGGTAAGAAGACAGGAGTGGTTGGGAAGTGAGGAACTTCTTAAAAGCATACAAATGTTATTTATTATTTATATATTATCTGAATTGGAAGGGGGTTTATTGTTTAACACTGTATCAATCCAAAATTCAGACTGTGTTTCTGTTTGAAACAAGTGACAGAAGCATTACTTCTACTGCCATACTGTGGAAAGAAAAAATGAATACAACTTTGAAATTATTTGTTATGGGTAAAGCTAAACCCAGGAGGATGATATGGAACTCAAACTTACGGTTATGAGATATTAAGAGATACAGAAAATAGAACACTGGGAAAAGAGCTAAACTCTATGGTTTCCTAAATTTCTTGTAGTTCACAATTTTTCTCCTCCTAAAAACTAAGAGGCAGAGGAAGAAGGAGACAAACTCAAAAATTCCCATTCGTTTCCAACTCCAAATTCCAAGAGAAATAATTTTCAGACCTTGGATCAATGATTTCACTCTACGGAGCCAAGCAATCTGAAAATGCAAGAATTAAAAGGGAAAGAAAACCAGAGGCACTTCCAGTGATGATGTGAAATACACGAGTTAGTTAAAACCAAAACACAGTGTTTTATTTTCACACACATGACGTGCACCTCTGTAAATGCACCATTCCTGAAAAAAAGGAAAAATAAAAGAAATCCCTCCTCATTCCACGCAGAGTCAGATGCTGAGGCAGTGTGAATCAGAGAGCTCTGTGAAGGGATTATAGACAGAAAATTGTCTAGGCAAGGGATCGCGAAATTCAGAGCTATGTTTCATTGGTTTTTTTCTTTCCTTCTCTCCTGGTTTCCCAAATGGAAACCACCCTGCTATCAAAATGCAAAGGAATATGTTTTTCCTTTTATATAGATATATATATAAATACACCCCAAGATAACTAATCAGTGAAATGCTCGACTTTGTATTGTTTATCCTTCAAATCCAAACAGTAGGCCAGAGTTAGAGAGAAGCCATGGAGGTCCTGCAATGCTCCCTGGCTGGAGACAAAGAAAATACCACATTCTGAGCTCAGCATGAAGATCTGCACTTGCAGAATGGCAGCCTGGCCAAACACACTCTTCCCTGCCCTCTCCCACTATTGTTTTCAGTCTGACCATATGTTTGTTTTCAGCCAGTCAGTCCACACACATTTTTCATTTGACTGACACAGCAGTGAAGTTAAAGTGAACACCTCCAGCTGCTGCTCAGCTTGGAAAACAAACAAGCACTAAGACTTTCACTTCACAGCCTCTCCACAAAGACAAATACTTCCCTTTTGAACTTATAGTTGCTGAGCTCAGCAAAAGGAAAAAAAAAAAGGCTGTCTTTCTTATTTTGTCGTTTCGTTTTTGTTACATGCTCACTAGAAATACCAAAAGACATCACAGAACACACACCTTCGCTTTATTGCCTGCCCATACATATGCAGATCAGCCTTTGCTAAACATCAGTCAGCCTCAACTCAAAAAAAACCCCAACAAACACACCCACATGAGGGGGAAAACTGAAAGGCTTTTTTTTTTTTCCTTTTTTTTTTTTTGTGCACCAAAGTGGAAAGTCATGAAATATTAATTCTTATAAAATCCCAAAAAAATTCAAAGCCAAGCAGTTCCATTTGGTTGTATGGAGCATCTTGTGCTTCAAGCCCAGTTCTAAGCTCACCAGTGGCAGCATCCTTGTAAATTAAGAGAGGTAGTCTGGTTTGACACTAAGGCTGAATGAGTTTGTTTCCCAGTTTTCACCACCTCGAGCTATTTTCTGACAACACTCAGGGAGGGTGACCCTCTCAAGTGGCAGCAGTGATCTGGAGGAAAAGAAGCCACAAGCCAAATATTCTTCTAGACCTCACTTGCTTCTCTCTGCTGCCCAAGTCTGACCTTCCTCCCTCCCCCACACCATAAGCACAGTTTCAAAATAAATCGGTGTAAACAGAAAGCAGGATTCATTTAATGCAATTAATAAGAAAGATTATTAGAGGGTTTTTTTTCCTCTTTTTCTACAGTCAGGGCTTGATTAGTTAGAAAATACTGACAGGTCCTTTTTTGTGAAAAGAAACGGACGATTTTGTTCAGACAGTGGAGTGGTTTTTTATCTTTTTTTTTTTTATCATCTTTTTAAATTTTTTTTTTTTTAAAGAAGGTATTGTTGAGAGCATAAAGGCTCATTGTACTGCAGTAGCAAATCCAGTACCGTAGCACTTCAGAGGTGGTTAACAGTGCTTTGGTTCAAGAATCAGTGTTAGAAAATAAAGCTATAAAAGTTACGATGCAGGATATTTGGTGGGATTTCAACAGCAATCTGTAATGAACATAGAAAGGACTGAGGCATTGGCTTCTTCCCCTTGGCAAAGTTCTTTGCTCTTGGTTCTGTTCGAGTCCCACGTTTCGGGATCAAGTTTCTCACTTCCACCGATGACGCACCAAGGAGGATTCGTCATTGACCACGTCATTGTCCGTGTAGCGGTGCTGGCACCGGGGTGGAATGAGCAGCAGGATGATGAGGACAAGGAGGATAACTCCACACAGGCTCATGAGGGCATAGGAGGCAATCCACAGCACGGGCTCATGGAAAGAGACGCTGGAAACGCAGTTGGTCGCGACATCTGCTGTTGTGAACGGGCCCTCAATCTCAGAGACGGGGGAGCCATCGGCCTCTGAGGGATTGCAAAAAGAAAATCATTAAGCCTGTAGACACCACTTGAAAGCAAATAACAAGAGGTCTGGCCTAAATACCTGCATCTCCCTTTCCCTCCCTCATCACACACCTCATGTTTTATTGCATTTCTCATTGCAACACAAATGCTGGGATCCCACATGTATAAAAAGGGAATCTGAAGCATAAGGAGACCGTGACACTCCCACATTTACACGGGCTGGCTGTGAGAAAACAGACATCTAAATCAGGTCTCCCACAGCCAAAGCCCAAACCACTGGATCACTTTTTTCTCTCTGGACTAACCTTTCTGTTTAAATATCCTACAACATCTACACTGGTGTAGGTCAGAGCCAGGGCAGTTTTTGTTTGTTTCTGCCATTTCCAACAACTGGAAAAGTACCTCAGATGATTCCTGTGTCTTCTGTGCTTGCTGTTTCCCAGGGTCATAGGGAGCATGCAGGTTCCCAGGCTTCACAGACACCTTACAGGACTGTATCCTACACAGGAGGTGTGGGGTGGAAAGCAGCACAGACACTCTTGTGGGTGGAGGTGAAAATTCAGAAGGAAGGGGAGGTGAGGCAGGAGAGCTGGGTGACAGCTGTCCCAAAAAGGGGTAGAGGAAGGTGTCAGGAGTGAGGAGCTGGGACACAGAGCAGCAGTGCTGTTGGGCAGGGAGGGAGAACTAACTAAGCAGCTCAAAAAACCATGACAAAATTAAGGCAAGAAGCACGAAGGGGTGCCTTGGCAGCTCCATTTTTGAACAGCCACCCACCTCTGCAACATCTCAGACCGTGTGACTTGTTTCACTACCATCACAATCACAGTCCCCTGGGTGTTAAACCAGGATGTGCCAAAAAAAGGTTATGCCCGTGGTTGTCAGAGTAACCGTGGCAGGAGCAGCAAAGTTCCCCTGAGTTGTGGACAGGGCTGAGGGTGCTGTAATGGCAGAGCAAGTGAGTTGCCTGGGGCAACAAAATATTTGGAGCGTTTCGTACCTGCAGGTGTGGCTGGGGAAGGATGGACACCTTTTGGCTTGCTTGGGGCAATGAGGAGTCTGCAGTCAGTATTGTCTGCACATTTTAACAAGTCTTCCAAACAGCTGCAGTTCACTTCTCTAGTCAGATACTTCAAGACACTCTTGAGCATTTTTTTTTGACAAAGGTCTCAGTTTTAACTGTTCTGATTGATTTCTTTTTCATTTTGCATACAGACACACTCTTGCCCAATTGTAAGTGATCCCACCTACTGAAAACAGTACCTCTTATTAACACATATCTCAGTCATGACTGCTGAAACCATGTTTAAAGAGATTAGCATAAAATACCCCTTGGAAGAAGGGTTTTGCGAAGGGAGGAAAGTGGACTTGAAGGTTCTTTGTGGACAAACAAATGCAGAATAGGTTGGTTGCTTTATCTGCATAGATTTCAGCTGGTAGTCAGACCCTGGCCTCACAACACCTTGTATTATTTTAAGATTTAGGCCTTGTTAGACTTAGTAATTGTGGGCTGGTGCTGAAAGAGACAGCCCTGCTTGCCCTCACTCCTGTCCCTCCCAGCCCCTTTGGCGCTGGTGCAAGGGAATGGCAGGCTGCAACTCGCACATCAGATGGAAAACCAACCTACCATCACAAAAAAAAAGTGCCCAAACATGGAATTTTCTGTAGGATCACCCAACTGAACCAACCCCTTCTCTAGCTGTAAGTGTGGGAAGATTCCTTTAGCAACAATGCCCTGTTAGAGTGGGCTGAGGCTGCACCCACAGCACCCTGACACTGGTGAATACCAAGCACATTCTCTAAACTCATCAGATGGTAAAAGACTACCTGGAAAGTCTGTGGCAGAAATCCTTTTTGTTCAGAGTCCCAGGATTGGGCTTTGTCTGCTGTGCAATTGTTTCTTTTGGACATCTCACCCTCTCACACCCTTTCACTTGTCTCTATGCAGCAACACCACACTGAACCACATTTAACACTAATGTGAAATACAAGGCTACTTGCAAGGTATTATTACTTCTTAGTAGTATTTTGAAGAAGTGGGGGGAAAAAAAAGCAATGCAATTTTCCACCTTGGAGATAAACTGTCTCTAATTACTCGTTATTTGGCTTGAGTGCTGTAATTACCCCTATTAAAAAAGACAATACAAAACTGTTGCCATAGTGGCTGACATTTTAAATTGCATTTTGAGAATGTCTGATAGCAGCACAACTTCTGCTTTCTGCCCTCCAAAAATAAAAAAGTTTTCCCTCACACTCTTCCACCCCCAGAGAAATTGAGAGGAAATTTGCCTAAATTCTTCAAACATAACCTGAACATAAAACAGTCACACACTTAGCCTATTACCCAGTACCTGAATTAGGACCCGTTTTGGTGTATTTTCTTGAAATATCTGGTGGTAGCTACCTAAAATACTTTTATGACCTTGAATAAATGAGATTTTCTTCATTACTGATGATTCCACGACAAAAAAGGCACATCAAAAAATGCTATTCTCTAACATTTCTGTGGAATTTAACATGCTCACACTCACTCAGCAACTTGGGTGGTTTGCAAAGGAAGTAAATCTGGAATTAGATCAAATTTACCATAAAATCATAAAGTGTAGCTTGGAAGGGGGCCCTGGAAGTCACTAAAACTAACTCTTTGATCTGAACATCCTGTCTCAAGAAAGGACCTGATCCAAAAGCCTTTCCTAGTCATCCTGTAAACAGTAGGTTATCAACAGGCAACTTGAAACTGTTGGCCTGAGTAAGTCTTAAAGGGTTTCACATAGTGAGGGAAAAAGCAATTTTTTTTCCCCTTGCTGTAATGGAATAGCTTCCTGCAGCCATCTATCTAACCTTCCTCACTCTTGGCACATCCTGGAGAATGAAAATGGTCCAAGGAGTGCTGTGGGATAAGCCAGTTCTCATTTCTAGCCAAGCCTCAACAGTAACTTGGGAGTTCAATGAAATTAAGGTTTTTAATCCTGTTCCCATAATTTTTGTATTCAGCACGTACTGATTTAACACCTTCTATCATGGATTTAATTTAAAGTTAACGCTAAGAAAGCGCAGGTCATTGCAAAGCCACACCAAACGGCCTTTCATATTTCTGTTTCTGAAGATTTATGCCCCCAGCAATTCCAGTTTAATTTATGCCCATGAACAGCCTACAAAGCTCCAAATAAATGACATTAATATAGTTGCTATGGAGGACAAGGCTGGCCTCCACAGGAAGCCAGTCAGGCAGCTTAATCCCCTGCACTGACGCTCAGCACTCACAGTTGTGGTTTTCTGATGAAAGTAGTGTTAAATATGGAAACCACAAGCTGTGAAGAAGCGAATTCAGAATAACTGGCACATCCAGCAAAAATGTCATCTGCCCCATGTGAGTGGAATGTGACAAACCAGGATATCTTGCCTCAGTCAGTCAGCTGAGTCCTCAAGAAGCTCAGTCCCCGTGATGCTTGGTTAGACATATGCATGAAACGTGGACAGAGAGACAAGGAGGAAACGTCTTGGAGCACCAGCTGGGTATAATCATGTGCCCAAGCTCATGGAACTTCCAACTGCACTTCTATTCAGCAGTTCTTCCTCTCTGGAATTATGTGAAGTGGCCAAACTAGGCTTCTAGGTAGCAATATTCCCACCAAGATGTTGTTATGGTGCCCTGATTATTTGTCTCAACAAAGGAGTGCTGCCAAAGCAGTTGTCATGGCACCAGCTGGCTCCTGTCCCCTGCTGACCATCACACCTCGGCCAATGTGCTCTGTCACCAATGGCTGCAGTGTGACAGGGACAGGAGGCAGCACCAAAACTTGCTAAAATTGCAACAAGGAGGCACTGGGAAGAGTGAAGGGCAGGAAAACCTGGCCTGCAGTATTTGCCTAGTCTCGCTCTCCTGCCAGATGCATTCAAAACGTGTCTTTCATCACTGCATGGTCCTCTGTTGAGCGACACATATCAATGTTCAGGTTTTCTTTCATGGCAAGGCCCAAACCCACAATTCTGAACCCATTAACAATGGAGACAGGGAAGGGAGGAAAGGAAGGAATGGAAGGAAAGGATGGGAGGAAGAAGGCGAGAAAGAGAGACAGAGAGAAAGAAAAGAAAGAGAAGAAAGAGAGAAAGAGAGAAAGAAGAGAGAAAGAGGAGAGAAAGAGAAAGAAGAGAGAGAGAAAGAGAGAAAGAGAAGAAAAGAAGAGGAGAAGAGAAGAGAAGAGAAGAGAAGAGAAGAGAAGAGAAGAGAAGAGAAGAGAAGAGAAGAGAAGAGAAGAG
>JAWWTY010000001.1:115077705-115099139 GCA_035222235.1 Margarornis squamiger
GAAAAGAGAAAAGAGAAAAGAGAAAAGAGAAAAGAGAAAAGAGAAAAGAGAAAAGAGAAAAGAGAAAAGAGAAAAGAGAAAAGAAAAGAAAGCTTTAAAAATGCCCTAGAGCTACAACTCAAGCAGCTAGTATCTCTCTTTTCCCTTTCTATTACCTGGTTGCATTAAGCATTCAAATGCTTTCTAGCCCTACCCTCTCTAACACAAATACTGGAGATTAAAGCAGCACTGTCAGTCCTAGTCCTTTTCTCATGCAAATCTCAGGTGGCACAAGGTTTTCCAGGGCACTGACCACTCCTGTTTGGGACAGAGGCTTGCATAGGGGTGCACATCCTTTCCCTCCTCTTCCATTGTATGCTCTTGTGATGCCAAAGCAATGGCTGAGCAACAAGGGGAGGAAACCCCAAAACTTTTGTTTTTAGCTACCTTTGGTGAGTCAAGATGAATCATGAAAGAGCCAGAAAGTTAACTAACACTGTAAAATCAGCCAAAAATTGTCACAGAATATGCTGAGTTGGAAGGGACCCACAAAGATCATCGAGTACAACTCTTAGGCCTGCATGGGACCATTCCCAAGAGTCATGAGCTCTTTCACATCTCCTCATCAACTCATTAAAAAAATCATGGCTTTCTACTTACACTGAGAAAACTATTTGTTTAGAACCAACAGAAACACCACAAGTTTTAATGTGAGTCCCATTTGTATCTCAGCTCGCTCTTTGTGAATTTCCAGAGGCTGAAGAGGCTGTTTACATTAAGAATAAAGTGTGAGTAAGGTCCTTCACTGCACGCTGCAGAAGTTAGTTAAGAAGCCATTTATCCAAAATTTAGAACATGAACTACACAAAAATGAAGCTGCCTTAAAAACAGGGACTTGTCTGATGTAACTGTGGGGAAAACTGCACACACAGACAGATGTCTTGGGAAGATCATATCTGTGAGAGGGAAGAACACAGTGAAGATACCCAGAGCTGAGGCTGATTGACTTCATGCCAGAAGACTGTTGCAACACAGATTTTAATTTTTTTTTTTCCTTCCTTTGAAGTGTGAATAGCTTGGAATTGCTCAAAAATATACCCTTCACACTTCATGAGTAACCACACTTTTCCCCCCTCAGATAAGTGGCAAAGGTGTTTCTCTGACACAGCAGGGGTGTCCTCGGTCACCAAGTGCTGAGCAGTATTTCTCTTACCTGCACATGGACTCACTGCAAAGCCCACTCTCCTCTGGGCTCTGTCAAAGATCACATAGAAGCCTTCCATGACTGTAGCACCAATAACTAGAGCATTTGTGGAGGAAGAGATGCCAAATCGGTAGCACTGCAAATTCTCTCCTATTCCAAGGATGGGTTGAATGTAAAGCTATTAGAACAAAGAGAGATCCAGAGTGTGAGAAGCCACACCACACAGTAGTCAAAAGTTCAGTCCTCTTGATTTTTATAGTCAAGCACTCAAACTCCACTGGAATTAGGGAATGAATAGGGGCAAACAGATTTCTGTACGTGATTTAAAACTGGTCAAAGCTCACATGCAGGCAAGAGGCAAAGCTCTTGGATTCTAAGCTTAAACTTGAACACAGTCAGTCACTATATGATGCTCAACAGCAAATTCACAAGAGCCACTTTTTACTGTATGTTAGTTATATGTTACTGTATTAGAGAATCACTTTATTATTAAAAAAATTATCAAGATGGAGTTGATTCAGAGAGCATTCAGTGTCAGCTTCAAGGCTCTAGATTTATAAATTCAAGTCACATTTCACCCCTTGTCTCCTCGGGGAAGATGAATGACTGCCAAGCTACATGATCAATACAGAAAAAGCTTATCATAAGGCTTTACTATATTTCAAGTTAAAATGTACTTAATAGGTTCATTCTCTCCTTTGCTCCTGTCTGTCCCCTGAGGTAAAAGACTGTATTAGTAATGTTAGAGGATACCAGCCTGCATTGCAAACTATACTGGGAGGGGAAACCAGAGAGGAAAAATAAAAGTAGCATGTTATATTCCAAAAGCTGGGATGGAATATTAATAAAAAATAAATCAACAAAATTACAGAAACCGGTGAAGAGCTCACAAAGGGTCATTGCCAAGATTTTCATATTCAGAAGAAGTGCTCCAGCTCAAAATGCCACAAAAAGCAAATCAATTCGCTTCCCAAAACGAGAAGATCAAAATGAGCAGAGACATTCTGTATTGATATCTGATGTGGCTAAAGCTCATGAAAACAAAACAAAAACTTGCCTGTTTTTCCTGACAAATTGAAAAAAATCATTTCCCAACCACATGGACTGCACTGAGAGGGAAACTGCTTTTCTTTTTTGGTTTCAGGTTTGACCCGTTTGTTATTTTCCCCATTTAAATTTGATTTAAAAAGATTTTCCTTACATGCAAAAAGCCAGTTCTCTATTATTGCTAAAATCAGCCCCTATTTTTTATGAGGATGTGCTTTATAATAGTAAAAATAAATGCATAGTGAATAAACAAAGAAGATTGAGACCTGTGGTAGGATAGAGATCCGAAACGACCTACTGGAGTTTTCATCCCTCAGGTAAATGGAGAGTTTGGGAAATAAGGACCAGGGTCTTTCAGTTTTATCCCAGCATGCAAGCTGGGAACCAGTCCAGAAACCAGAAGAGAATTCTTGTATCTATTAAAAAAAAAGAATAAAAAATTAACAGATTACACACATTTTGATAGATTTTTGTAAGTGACCACTACCACTAATTCTTTCATTCCATGCTGAAATTCAAGCATGAGCATAAATCCAAGCTGCATTCTTAAGGATCAAAGCAAAAACCCAAAACCCAGCACCCAAGTTGAGGTGCATCATAACCCAGCCTGACTGGAAGAAGAAGGAAGAGGCAAAATCAAGTTTAGCCCTCCCTTTCCTCCCCATTTGTGTCTCAATTCTCCACTGCTGCAATGCAGAGCAGTGGGAAGGCTTTCACTGCCTCCCTATCTCCTCTCAGACCCAACACCAATGTTTTGAAGCAGCAGACACTTCGTAAAAAACACAAACCAAAACACAAACCATCTGAATATGTAATAATGTCCCTTCCTCACATACCTCCAGCTTCTAACTCAGCTTTTGGAGTTTTGAAGCCAAGGGCTAAGCTGAAAATCTCCTGCCATTTAAGGGACTCAAGGTTTGCTGTAGTCAATGGGAAGAAAGACATCTCTCTGTCCCTTTTGGTGCCCTGCCACTCACTGCCAGTGCAACCTGACATGCTTTGGAAATAAGGTTCATTAACAGTACTTTATAATATATCCATGGAACTAACAAAGCAAAAAGCCAACCCCTACAGAGCTTGTTTGACTAAGACAAACATTTTGCCTAATGCTGTTGCTCCCTGAAGTTCACCTGTTGCCAGATCAGAGCAAAAACCTTCCTTGTCTCACTGTGCTACTTTGTGCTGGCTTTTATTCCCCCATGAAGCAGCGTTGAAGGCAATATCTTCTGAGGCTGCACAGCCAAAGCCTTCCATTTGGGTGAGGAAAAAAAAAAAAAAGAAAAAAAAAAGATGGGAACCAGCCACTCCACTCTCCTCATTTGTACTTATTTGTGATATTGATTATTTTGTAAACATCAGCTCATGCATTAGCTATATGGCATGGTACAGGTGACAAGTACTCACCCTCTCCACACACCTGGCAGTGAAATATTTGTTAGGGCTGCACAGAGACTTCATACTTTCAAGTGCTCATCTTTGTTCTTGGGTCAACAAGCACAGACTCATGTGAACAAGGAGAGTTAAATCACAAACAGGCTGCTTTTACCCTTAACTCTCAGTGCAAGGCTAAGTACATCCCTCAGCACAGGACAGAACACTCTGCCCCTCAGAGCTCAGTCCCAGGCCAGACCTGCTGTGAAATGCAGTTCTCCTCTCTTGCCATTTTGTCTTGGAAAGCAGACCTTGTGATCTGAGAAAAATTGCAAGATAGCATCTAGACTGGACAGACCAAGTGTATAAAGTGCTCTGTTTTAAGTGCCTGTTTTAGTTTCCCAGAAATTACACTGCATTTACTTGCCTTACTTCTGTATGCTGAAGCAATGCACTGGGGAGATTTGAGTGTATGATACCAGAAGGGCTATTAAAAAAAAGATTTTAGGTTTATTTGAACCTTCTTTTCCTCAACTTATTAACTTAGTATTGTGTTAATGCTGTGAGTAGGCACACTGCTCTGACTTCAGCTCAGTGAGGTGTAGTAGGGGCCACCCCTCCGTGGTTCATCTCTGCCCATTTATAAAAACCACCACCCTGCAAACCTACCAAGATCAAACTGCACGTGGTTCACCTGTGGTCAGAGAGGTATGTCTGACTACAGCAGCTGATTTTATGTTTCAGTGGTGCATATCCTGCCAGAAGCACAGAGTGCTAAGAGTACAGCTGTGATGCTGCAGTACAATTGCTGAAAATACCCATTTTTCTGACACTGTTCCTACACAGCTGGAATCCGATCCTTACATCCTATAACTACTTTCTTATTTAGCAGATGATTTCCTTTGCTTAGAACTGTGAAAGGAAATTTTGGGGTGTGTGGAGGGCAAGGGGTACAGCAGCGAGGTCCTTGGGATTAAAAAGAAACCCTGAAAGAGAAGAGCTACTTTAGGCATTTTTAACAGGAAGAGCAAAAACCATTGAGCAGAACGAGTGAGTGGTTCCCCTCTAATAACCTTATTGATCAGTCCACTCTTTACTTGCCATGTGGAAGGCCCTAGTCCAAATGTCCTGACCAGCATCAGAGAGGAGTTTGGACTGCTGTGACCCACTTCACAGGAGGATGCTCCATCCACAAGGTGCCATTACAAGAGCTCTTGGGGTGGCTCCTTTCAATTCCCCCCCACTGACTGAATTTGTTCAAGTCAATACTTAAGTGTTTTGTAAAGAGAACCTGTAACTGGTACATTTATTTCAGGTACTGGACATCTGCAGGCAGTGGAGAACACTTAATGCCAAATCTCTGCTCACCGTCAGGTAGGAAAAGGACTTCAATCTTGAACTGTCAGCATATAGGAAAATATCCTGTCTTTTGGGAAGCTGGTTACTGTATTTTCTGTCAATTGCTACTGTCTGATTGTGATTCCAAGGCAAAAATATCACAACTGTTCACACTGACATGTCTTGGATTTATTCTTCATCTTTAACCTTGTTGTTCTTCCTTGTATTGAACGAAAATTTATGAACAGTTTTTATTAACCAGAAAATGCTGCTTCAGCTACTCTACATGCAGAGAACTCCACCATCCCCATGCCCTACTTATAAAGCCCACTCTATTTCCAAAGAAGGATGCTTTTGAACATAAATAATTCAATAATGAAGGTCAAAAGCAGCTTTATTGATAGGAATAATCCTAATGAATGGCATTTATTCTAGACAGCAAAAAGCATTATACTTGGAAAGGAACTGCTTGCAGCAGCAGGTTCTTCTACTTTATAAACACTCTGTTTTGAATGAAAGGACTGAGTTTTGCACTCAATACTTTGAATCAGAGCAACAGGGATTATGTCTATGTTTCTGAAATGCTTAGAACAAAATACTCTGTCTCTGCTGTATTTCTGATGCATTTCCATACACACACTTTTGTCTGTACTTGCACTCCCCCTTTTCCCTCCTCCCTTTCCCTTTTCCCCTCTTGCTTTCCCTTTCCCCTTTCCATCGAAGACTACCAGTCATTTCTCACTTATTAACAGGACTAGACCAGGTAAGATTCTGCTCCCCTCAGGTTAAAAAAAAGCTGTGACTTACAAGGCAGGCAGCAAAGATGACACTTTTTTTTTCAAAGACCATGCAATCATTTAATAGGCATTTCACATTTTGGGCAGATTTAATGCCATTAGCTTACCAGGGACGTGCGAGCTATTGCTTGCACCACAGCACTGAAGACTTTCTCTGGCAGACGAAGGAGTGTGGTTCCACTGTCTACTATTGCTTTATCAGCATTGTACTGGGGAGGGGAGAGAAAAGGGAGACAGGTTGCACACTGTAGTAACCGTAATGCAGATTCCACTGTTTCATAACCATAACAAAGCTGTTCCTTTCCTTTTTGGCAGCTGGCTTCCCAGACCTGCATGTCATCCCTGTCAGCAGCTCTCTCTAGCTGATAGCTGGAATTCAAATGAAGTCTGAAAGCAGAAGTGAGATACCATCAGCTCAGACACAAGAGTGAGTTTATCTGCACCACTCAGGAAATTGCTGTGTGCCACCACAGCTGGTGCAAATGGCCAAAGTGCTGGAAAAAGGAGCAAAGCCCAGCCCCTCTCAGAGGGGGCAAAAGCACTTTCATGTTCAGTACAGACAGGTGCCAAGCACACACGTCTGAGCCCTCAATCGAGGTCTCTGCCACCATGGAGACAACTCACTCCAGCCTAAACACAGTACAGCAGCCTGTTTTAGTGGCTGGCATATCTAATTTAAGCATTGCCAGAGAAAATTAGGCCTTATTACGTGTCAGTACTGGCTCAAGAGTACAAATGCCAAATGCCACACCTTTCTCTCTTGACTGCTGAAAACAACTGAAACACAGAGAAGAGCAAGTACAAAGAAACTTGAAATTTCACTCTTGCTATCTCAAAATCTGCACAACCCCCCCCCCAGCCAAGTGAACATTTCTCTTATTAAAACCCTAACTCTCGGATTAAGAGATTTCAGCAAACATCAGATACAGTGAACAAAGTATAAACTTTTTAAAAAGTAGAACTTTCTTCGTGAACCCCTTAATAATTGTGGAGGGGGGGAAAAGGACAAGTAGCAGTGACAGCTGTTTGCATTAATTACTTTTGTGGCCAGCTTAGGCAGCAGGATTAATATAACTGAACACTGACATGTTTATGGCATTGTCATAAGACACAAGATAATATACAGCATAAGCTACTTAGGAAGAGGTCAAACAGCAAGTGAATTTGAAATGCATTGGTTTAGACGTTATCAAGGCACACAGAGTCCCTTTAGCGCAGTGACAAAAATAAAACCCACCAAAAAGTAAAAAAAAAAAAAAGTAGCTCTGACAGTTATTTCTGCATTATTTCTTTTTTTTGAAAGAGTTGCTATAGGCTGCCATACAGAGCTGACAGAAGAGCAAACAGAAACCCATTTATTATACACTCAGAAACACTTCTAGAGAGCGGAAAGAAGTTTCAAGGCGTTGTGGAGCCCATTTTAACAGATTTGTACCACAAATACACAATCCCTGGCATATCCCGGAGAGCCACCCTTGGAAAAAAGTAGTCAGGAGGGTCAACCAATAACAAAACCCATGGAAAATGCTGGGAGCAGTGGGATGGCTCAGCTAGGGACTACATCTGGATTTTCCTGTATTGGCAGCAATTTGCCTTCTTGGCCTTCCTGGTTAATATTTACCAGGGCAGCAGAGGGCATTGCCAGCAGCTCAGGAATTGTCCCAGCCCCAGCCTGCCAGGCTCAGGGACACAGCTGTGCTGTAACATTGGACACATTCCCAGCATTGAAGCGAGGGGACAACTTTTCCCTGGCAAGGAAAGGAGTAGTCTCTGGTGAAGGTTACAAATAACGTTCCATTTCCCAGAAAACAACTAAGAGGAGAGAGGGCACATAGTTCATCATCCTATACAGTGATTCATGCATCCTCTGCAAGCTCCTAACCAGCCAAACTTTTAATCATACCAGCTCTATTTTACTGCTCTTCCTCTCAATCTCTGTGGGAAGATTGCCTGGGATCAAGGAAGGATCCTTGTGTATCAGTGACCAACGTGCTGTGCTAACACACACAGTGTGAAAGCAAACCCGGGCTCAGAAAAGAGCAACAATAACAGGAAACTTTTGCAACACACCGCTGGATTTTTTCAGTGAGTTGTTTTCTGGAAACAGCGTGGATGAAACCATTAGCACAAGGGCTCCCCTTCAAAAACATGTTGACTGTTTTCAAAGGCAAGAAAGAAAAGCAAACACTGATGTTAGAGGACCAGTGGTTTTTGCTTTCCTACAGTATAATAGAGAGAGGCATTTAAATAGACCTTGTTTTGCTTATTAAGTTGAAAGACGCTGTGACTAATTTTAAATAATTTATCTGGTGATATGACTTCCATATTTTGTATGGAAATATAATATTTATGCCGCTGTAATATTTTAATAATGAATTTCACTTAATTTATATGAACTATAAAACTTCAGGATTGTCACATCTGTCATGGTTTAACCCCAACCAGCACAACATCCCAATGATTTCCAACTAAGAGCACAACTATAAGATAAAATTACAATGTCTAATAAAATTGGGACACGAAAATTACAGAACTAAAATCAAAACATGCATAGCAACAAACAACAGTAAGAAACTGATAAAACACATGCATACACACATATCTTCCACAGGAAAAAAATAAAAATAAACTGCTTTGGAATAAAAATTGCAACAACACAGAACATCATTTCTAATAAAACCCAGAAAATATATCTGTCAGGAATAATAACAGGCAAGGCATAAGAGATCAAAAGTAGATTACAGAAACATAAAATAAAAAAGGAGCCATGGGATGAGAACTTTATGAAGCATCTCAGGATGACACCTGCCCTCTGCCATCATGAGTTATGTGCTCATACAGCCCTACAGGGGTCAGTCCAGAATCTCCCCTTTTCTTTGTTTGACTAGAATTGCTTTAAACCCCTTTTGATTTGATTTTAGCACATGGAAACCGTATGCTGTAGGTGTTCATTGTCTCCTTGAATCACTGCAGCATCTTCAGCATTTAGACTGAAACAACCCACGAGGCTGAGCCCTCCCCAACCCCAGCAGCCTGATTTTCAGTGGATTGCTTGCCTCAACAATTATAGCTTAGTTCCAAATTTACTGAAATACTATTAGTGAGTTTTAAAGTCTTCTGTAAAGCAATTTTAGCATGCTTGATGTACACCCTGCACTTCACATGGCTTGCTCATTTCTTTTCAAGGTTACCACTTCCCAGAGGAGACTGTGATACCTGTCTGCTTGCAAAGACCCAACCTGATCAATTAGCTGATTTTTCTCAACCAAACTCACATTTTATATGGACAAAACCACAATGGCAAATACCTCTCTGCAGTCCAATTGGAGATTCTGACCCCCGACCTCCAGTTTGAGAATTTCAACCTGGTAATACCACTCCTCTTTGATGGGTGTGTACCAAATATCCCCCGTGTACAGACTTGGTTCAATTCCACCCAGGACCTAAGGAAAAGAAGAGAACAATTCACATGCTTTAAAATCCCAGATGTTTAGTTTTGGGAAAACTATATACAAAAAAAGGGGGATATTTAATTGTAATACTCAGGGCAGCAAAATTTTAATTTAGCATCATTTGTAAGGATTTTACTGACAAGTTTGTAGTCAGTAATAAAGCAGTGTGAAACATCTAGACATTAAATAGATTGTCCTTCAATCAAACAGAATTCCCATATTGGGCCAAATTACCAGCGTCTTTATCTAAAAGCTGACACTGGCTTTATTATGAAAGCTCCATTGCTTCAAATCAAGACAGAATCTTCAGGGCAATGTATAAAATAGGCAACGTATAAAAATGGGACAGAATATTAAACTCACACGTGATAAATTTCCTTTATCAGATCAGAAAAGCTTTAACAATATTCAAGAACATTTCATTTTTCTAACACACATGCAAAATGGAATATGACCACCTTGTCATTGATATCACTACTGGCTTCCATCAAAACTTAGGCTGAGGATGACTGGGAGCATAGTGGGCTCTCAGACTTTGAACTGAACAGAAGTGAGTTCTCTCTTGGCTTCATCTACATGAGTAACATTTATAGTAAATGAATTCACTGCAAAATAACTATTTGTGATGAACTCCTATGCTGATATGCTTATTTGGGAACAGTCATTCCAACTCCCAAATCTACATACATAATGGCCAATTCTTGATCTCATTAAAACTGCTGGAAAGACTTTCCAGAGTAACAACAAGCAGGAGATCTGATATTCAGATTTTTTCCTTTAATATGTTGTCAACAAGAAAAAGAAAAGACCCTTGATTCCTCTCCCCCTTTTCACATCATGTTAAAAAAAAATTACTGTAGCATTTTGATGAGACTGAACAAGTTTATCAGCTGAGTAAAGGACTACTCAGTTTGAGAAAGGTAGCAGAATCTGCCCTGACGAAACACCATAACATTTATGTTTTTCTTTGTTAAAAGAAGAAAAGTTTACTCAAACTTGAGAGAGGATAAAAAAACCCAAAGAATTGAGAATGAAAATAAATAAGACCATCGAGTTTTGCATGACAGCTTAACTTTTCCTTAAAAAAAACCCCAGAAAACATCATATTTAAACATTCAATTGGGCAGAAGTAGGATAATCACAGAAAAGAGGGAGAGAGATTAACAAAGATACATCTTCCCTCTCCGATTGACAGATACCCACAAGACTACCTCCGTTGGTACCACTTCCAGAAACAGGGAGTCCAGCACCACACATCTGCAAGGAGAAAATGTTGGGGATCTTTGCCTGCCTCACAAGAGAATCAAAGAAGGTCTCCACTGAACTTGAAGGCTTGAAGGTGTTGAGAAACAAAACAAAACAAAAGAATTGCAGGATTCGTTAAAAAGTTTCTTTGCAGAAATCAGCAAATCATTCAAACAAGGCCACTTTTCACGAGTAAATTGAATTTCTGACAACTAGGTGATGAAAGTTCAAGACATAATATGTCATTAAAAGCCCAACATCTGTCACTTTCCTGTTTCTGTTGTTTTAAAAAATAATTTTACTCTTGACCACTGTCACTGTCGCTGCTACCAAGTCCCCAAAACACAAGAGTAATTTTCAATTGCAGTTTCCAAACTCAAATAGTGGTTTCAGGCAGAAACTCTCACTGATGCTTTCTGTTTGGAAAAGGCTTTGGGTTTATAGAACAGACAAAAGCAACTCGCCCTTCACGCTTTTCCAGAGGCAAAATTTTAAAGCCAAGATTTTCAGTTTTTCAACATAATTTAATTCTAACAAACTTTGAATTCAATGACCCTTCATTCCTCTCCTTTCTTTTGAAGAACTTCATATCCCAGCACACTCACTTCAACTGCTTGCTGGCCAACAGGCTCTTCCCTACACTTCTCTCTGCAGTTATCAGAGCATTGCAACTTCACTGTAATTCAGATTTCTGTGCAGGAAGGTCTCATGACAGGCAGAGACCCTGGCAAGTGTGAGGAGCCAAGGGCTCTTACTACACAAAGGCAGAGCAGCCTCACAAGTCAACAACTCTTAAGCCTTCAGAAGAAGGGAAAAATCAACACCCTGAGTACACTATCTGCCCAAACCACGGCTTGAGAAGCAGCCCTTCTCTACCTGCTGACAGGATATGTCAATTCAACAGCAGAAGTCAATACAAGGCTCACACAGCTCTTGAACAAGGCAGAGTCGTCAGGCAGTATTGAATCATTTGCTCCAACTGGAGAGATCGCACTTTGTGATGTGTAAATCGAAAACTGTGACTATGTAGCATTCCAATCACGTTTTCAGGTTTAGATTACAAGCTCATAAATTTCAGACTATAAATTTGGGGGTTTAACTTGAATTTCTACCTGAATTTTCAATCTCCAGAAGACCACGATGTGCTTGGTTCTAGGTTCATGGAAACACTGTAGATGATATCTGTTCTGAAATTATCCATCTATGCCCTCCTTCTCAATTTTTACTCGATGAATAGAGAATGTCTTAGGATGAACTGCCAAGGGCTTTGCCAAGTAAGTTCATCAGTCCTTAGACAAGTCTTGAGGATTGTCATCAGAGCCATAATACCACCCTTCACACATACCAGAAGACTTAGGCCCATACTCTGGTACTACAAGCTCTGTTCAGAGTTTTCATCACCAGAAAAGCCAAAATTCCCACATGGCAATGTGGTACCATCACAAACCAATTAATTCTTTCTGCAACAAGCATAAAAGATCCAGGAAAGAGTGGCTGGAAGGGAGGAGTCTAATGCTGACAGATCATCTGCTCACTTTATTTTAACAGCTAGATTTGTGTTTATCATCATTGTGAAAGACAATCACTGGGGAAAGGATGATTTACCTTGGCTAAGGCATCGTAGGCAAGGCCAAGAATCCCGTGCCATTTAACCCCTGGTAAGAAGAAGTTCTCTGACTCCAGAATGGTAGCAATGTTGATGGTGTAGCTGCCATAGATTCCTTTTGGTATAGTAATGACATCTGTACCCAGCACTCCAGTCCAGCTTCCTTGGCTGTACTTAACTGTGACATCAATCCCTTGAGATCTGTACGTGCTTGACCTTTAAAAGGAAAAGAAGCACTTATGCACAAGCTGTTCATCTACAATGCAAGACAGAATATATTCCATCTCAATTGTGCCCAACGAGAGGGGGGGGAAAAATTAAGCCTGCAAAATACATATTCATACTGCTTGTAAAAGCAGTAAAATGAAGAAATAAAACCAGCAAATCTCAAGGCCCTGTTTTTATGCAGAAGCCATCAATAACTCAAACCTTCACAATGTGTGCCCTTTATTTTAAATCTAAGGTATTATGTGACCTGGTGCAATGTGTCCCTGACTCAGACTGGTCCATCACAACAGGAGCAACACTCTGACTGGAGAATGAATGCATTAAGTGGTTCTAGGAAATGAAAAGATGCTGAATTCAAATCAAAAAATTGAAATGCTAAGCTAACTGAATAGCTGTAGACTAATACCTCATTAATATTCTTAAAAGATCCACTTTGGGTAAATTGGAATGCTATTGTGAGTATCAGCAGTAAGACAGGTTTTTTAAATCTGCAGTTTGGTCTATCTATCAGGAAGTAAGTAGACTTGGATATTATTAACAAATGATTCACTGATTTGGAGGAGGAAAGGAAAGAATTCTTTCTAGCCAAGGTAGCAGAGGCAAAGGAGCAGTTAAGTATGGCAAGCAAAGGAAGGAAGAAAATCCTGTTTGGAAGACTTACCACAAACATTAATAGAAATCCGAATAGATTTTTCCATTTAAAATCCTGTAATCCCTAAATATTGCAATCATATTCCACCCACATCACTACCAAAGAGCTACAAAAGTTTTAGATTCCTCACAATTTATTTTGGACCCATTCCTTGGCATAACAGCTTCCCCTTTTGAAGAGACAGCTGATCACATCCAGTTCGGCGGAACAGATTTTCTTTTCTTTTGACAGCTTTTTTAAAAGTAAATTGGGGGGGGGAGGAAGTGTGAAATAATTTTACAACACTAACTTTACACATGTGTAGAAGAATAGGAAGTGCAGGTGGTTTATCAAGTGCAGATAATTTTACTAACCCAGATTTAAGAGGCACGTGAAGTGTCTTCACAACCTTGTGTATCTGAGCTCACCAGCACAAAGTCAGTGTGGTTTTGCTTATTATGGGGAACAACCTTTAGACAGCAACATGGAAAAGTCCCAGCCATTAAAAGGGATGCTTTATCATACATGTCCACAGGGACCATGCAACTGACCTCCTTCCTAGCTAAGGCCAGGCTCTAACCCTAAGCAGTTCTTCACAGTCCTAAGACCTAACCTTCAAGGATTAACATCCAAGACAGCAGAAATACATGAGATAATATTTCAAAATGCATGAATTCCAGAAACACTGTTAGTACCTGTGTCTGGTTAGTCCTACTGCTACTGCTGTTTCACTTGCTGTGTAATTCTGCATTTGTATGACACTTACACAAAGGAACATCTCTGCTCAGACAGGGCCTTCAGAACACCTCTGTGATACTGGCAATGCATTTTATAAATCAAAATAGTTAGTGAAAGCTGGGAGGTTAGGAAATGAAAGTACAGGGTTCTTCGTGTACGAAGTGTCTGGCTGGGCAAGAGAAGAGGAAACATCTGAAATCAGAGAGAAAATTGAGTGCTGGGAGAATAAAGTGAAGCAAATCTGAAAATGGCAACAGCAGCAACACACAGCTCTTCTTCCAGAAGCTGTAACAGCCTGATGGATTGAGCTGTGGACCAGGACACAGAAAGGATGGGTTAATTTTCCAGCACGGCTGGTGAACTTTCCTGTGGAAAGCCAGGACAAGTCACTTCCTCACCCTTTGTGCTTCAGCTTTTCCACCTGCAGAAATGCATATGAAGACACTCATCTCATTTGTAAAGCTCACAAACGCCACATTGAAGGAAAGACCTTATTATTGCCTTCAATGAGCACAATTCCTAACATGGGAAGGGATCTCTCATAATCCCTGTGGCAGTAGATTATATTCTGTTCTGCAAAACCATCAGCCTGTCATCAGCCACTCTGAGAAAAAAAGAAATCCAACTCTTCCAACAGGACAGAGTGCAACTTAGCCAGAGGCAAGGAAAAAGATCTCCCAGACCATGGTGCTATAATGACCCTACTCCCTTCTCTCCCCCTTTTCCAATTTCTGTCTTCTTTCCAGAGCAGCCAACAGAAACATGGTCCTCAAATCTCACATGGATCTCAGACCGCTTGCAGAGTTACTCCTCATTGCTAGCATATAGCATTGAACAAAACAAATGATGATATAAGTGAAATAACCAAAATGTTATTTCTCAGGTCATGATTCCTTCAAAGGAAGCTCATGGCAACAGCAAATCCACTCTATGTAGAAGGCCCATCTTAACACCAAGCTCACCAAACACCTTTGAGACAAAGCAAATGTGAAAACATAACGAATTACTGATTTTTAACCAAGAATTCCCATCTAATTTGCAGGGCTTCTGGAAGAAGTTTATAATTCACCTCAAACCACAACCTGTGCAGTGTACACAAGCCAACTCACAGCACCGTACTGCAAGGCAGCAGTTCATTTTGCTTGCTGCTATATAACTTATTGTATTACCTCAATTTATTGCCTATATTTTTCTTACCTCCCCATCTCTTGGAAAGATCAAGTCTCGAGCAGCTTGCTCTTGAACCTTCACATGGTGAGGCAGTAGTACTCACACTGAAATAAAACTGAATACTGCTGCTGAATACTGAAAGCCCTGAGTGTGTCATGTTGACATATTGCTGCACAGCTATCACAGATAAGTTGGGTTCAAGTGTAAAAAACCCTTTATATGTCTGTTTAAGTAGCTCTTTTATCATAAGTAGTGTATTCAACAAAACTACTTGTTATTTTGAACAGCATGAGAAACAAGCACCGTGACTTCTTCTCAGTTCAGGACAAATTAGGCCATTTTGCAAAACCTTATACGTCGTGGTGACTTATAGAGCGTGATTATCACAGCAAACTCAGAACTTTTCACAGCAAAGTTTTGTCAGAGCCACTCAAAAGCCCGAGCTGTAAAAGAGCTCATGGTAACAACTCTACTCTTTCATACAGAAAGAGCCAGATAATTAAACTGCATAATTGTACGACACAGATTATGCAATACACAACATCATTTAACAAGCTAGTTCTAAAATTGCTCCAGGAGGGCTCTTCCTGAAAAACACAACCTCTGGGTCCTTTGGAACAAAGATAGTGCCCTTCCTATGCACCCTGCTCACTTTCAGTCAAAAAACACTCATGCCTTTCATTTCAGATTACGATCATCTGAATGAAATTAAACAAAGAGCGTGGCATCAGGAAATCCAGACCCACCACGCTCTTTCTCCAACACAACATTAATATTGGAATAAGCACACATCTATAACTCAGTCCCATTAACTTAACAAATTACTAATCTTTCTTTCCAATTTTCTTCAACTTGCAGCTTATGCCTTTGGAAGCCACTCCATGATAATACAGGGAAAAACCTGCAGAACAATTACCAGGTGAGAGGAAACCTCTTTATCTAATTTTGAAGTGTCCCACCCAGCGTGGAAAGAAAGTGCCCAGATGTCACTTTTCTCATTTACACATGGGTAAAGGTCACTCTCAGGTAATTTTACAGATCCAGATGATGTGATATCAAGGCCCCTGTCTACCATCTGTGTAAAATGACAACAAGGTGTGCTGGTTTGGGCTGGGGTAGAGTTAATTTTCTTCACAGGGGTTTGTGTTTTGGATTTGTGCTGAAAACACAGCACAAATATGAGTATAGAGATGTTTTTGTTACAGCTGAGCAGCTCTGGCACAGAGTTGAGACCTTTTCTGCCCCTCACCCCATCTCACCATCGAGCAGGTGGGGTGTGCATGAGAATTTGGGAGGGGACATAGCCAGGAGAACTGACCCCAACTGACCAAAGGGATATTCCACACCATATAGTGTCATGGTCAGTATACAAAGAGGGAGAAAGAAGGAGGGGGCCATTCAGAGTTACGGTGTTTGCCTTGCCAAACCACTGTTATGTGTGTTGGTGCCCTGCTCTCCTGGGGATGGCTGAACACCTGCCTGCCCATGGGAAGAGGTGAATGGATTCTGTGTTTTGCTTTGCTTCCCCATGTGGCTTTTGCTTTACCTGTTAAAGTGTCTTTATCTTGACCCGTGAGTTTTCTCCCTTTCACCCTTCCGATTGTCTCCCTGATCCCAGCGGTGGGGAGCGAGCGAGTGTGGGGAAAACACTCACGAGCTACATTTTGTGAGGTTCAGGTTGGACAATTAGGAAATACTTCCTCCCCAGGAGAGTGTGGCACAGCACTGGAACACACTGCCCAGGGAGAGCATGGATTCTCCATCCTCAGAGGTTTACAGGATTTGGGGGCGCTCAGCCACGGCTTGACCTGATCTGGTGACAGCCCAACCTCATCTGGGATACGTGCAAGGTGACCTACTGAGGGTTTCTTGCAAACAACATTTCTGAAACATCCAACTGATTTCATTGGGGCCAGGAACCCTCCCAGATGACATTTATTTAACTGTATTTTGAATACTTAAAGTGGGAGAAGCGTGGTGTAGCCAAGTCAAAGCATGCTAACAGCTGCACTTTATTCTGAGCACATTGCAGTAACTCCATCAATCCAACCCAAAGCAGAAACTCTTACTGCAATTGCTCTGGATTGTAAAGTCTTGAGTTTGAATAATTTTGCAAAACCTCCTTAACTAACTCTCTGGGACCTAAATTTCAAGGTTTCAGTATTAACTTTATATCAAAGTTCTCAAAACACTGTGTACATTGAGAACACTGATCAGAGAACTTAACCTTCAAGTGATTTCGCAGCCTTTCTCAACACACAACCTTTGCTGTTGCTGTTTCTAATGGGTTATGGTTCTTATGAGAGAAGCCTTGTCCTTCCAGTCTCAATAACATCAATTAAGAGAAAAGGGAGAAGGAATGCTTGTGCTTTTAACTGCAATTAAGTTTTCCCTAGCCACGACCTGTGGATGGGGATAGCTGGCATGGAAAACTCTGCAGTAGTGAAGAAATAGCTTTGAAGTGTAAATTCTGGACTTTCCAGACCTGTATCATACAGAATGAGACATGAAATATCGCCATTACCATCTCAATATATGACAGAAGGTAAGGCTATTCTAGTAAGTAGCAAGGAAATAATGGATTTTCTTCCATTACCAGTGCATCTTTTTGGAAAAAAAGTGAAAAACTCCATGACAAAGTACGTAATGAGGTAATGAGAATGGTGATACTCTCCAGCCTCCCAGCCCTCTAAGTATTTTTATCCATAAGTTTCAGCTAAAGACAGACACTGCGTTTTGGGGAAGTTTACCTGAAATAATTGAAACTAGAGAAGGGCAGAAAGGAAGGAAGAAAAGAGGGAGAGTGATTCAGACAGACAAAGCTGTGCTTGGCTGCGATTAATGTCAGCTTATGCTACACACAGTAAATTTAGTGCACAACAAGCACCAAACCCACAAAGTTATATTTTATAAATAACAAGATTCATCAGGTTCTGTCTAGATTGTTAACTGATTGAGGCTCTTGAGCCAAAATAAGCAACAAATTAGGTTTTGACTAATTTTGCTTTTGGATGAGATGTCAAGTAACAGATGCAATTACCAAGTTTTAATTTTTGTTTTCGAACAAAGGCAAAGTATATCTAAACTTTTAATTCCTTCCAAGACTATTCAGAGAAGAAATTGTCTGGAATTGGTGTGATTTTACAGACAATTTTCACCCTGTAATCGCCTTCCCTTTTCACCAGCTCTCATGAGTGCTGTGCTCAGAGCTCTGCTGTGCTGAAATCACTGGGACTCTTCATGATGTCAGGAAAGTCCTAAATTCCCACTCAGGCAATGAACATCCCTCTCTCATGGGATATCAGAGGAGCCCCAAGAACTGCTTTGTCACCCTGTCTTGCAAGGAGGAGCCAGAGTTTAAAAGACACCCTAACCCATCACGTAACAGGTACTTACAGCTCGGCATTGAAGTAGGAGGTGACATCAGGATCAGGCACACCTGCTACAGCAAAATTACTGCTCCCAGTGTCAACCAGAATATTCAACTGCCAAAACAAAAGAAAGGAGAGGTGACTTGCATATCCAATTAAACAAACAAACAAACAAACAAAAAAACTCCATTAGAATTTTTGTCTAAACCACCTTCAGTTTTAAAATCACGACGAACGCTGCCCTGAAAAATAAATTTAGTGTCACTTTTGTGGAGAAAAATATGTTGCTGCAGGCCCTACAAAACAGCTGATCATGCTGAAGTGCTTTAAAATAGTCGTGTTCCTGGAAGGGGGAAAACTTGCCAAGCCCATATTCGCACAGCAGATGAATTCCTGATCATCTCAGATTTCTTTTTGGCCCAAGCCATGTGTCTCAGAAACTTGGCTCATCCGGGACACAAGCTGAATTACGTACTGTTCAAAGCACTGTTTGCCTTAGAGCTTCTGAGTTCTCAAGGCAAGGGCTGGGTGCAGGGCTGGGCAGAAATCAGAAGCACAAAGCTGCCTCATGGCTTGGAAAACACGGGAACGATGCCCAGTTTGTCCTCAGCAGCAGCAGCAGCCTACCACAGCCTTCACCTTTAAACAGGAGGATGGTGGATTTACAAACACCGTGAAAAACACTGACTGAAAGGTGGCCTAAGAGTGGGCCACTTGTTTGCTTAATTGTGAGGGTGCTTTAGGCTGAAAATTGCCTCCCAAAACCACAGGGACAAAACAAGATGCCTCCTTTCCCCATTTGGCTCAGGTGACCAGGCTGGTTCACCACAGCTGCACGATGGCTTGTGCTAACACAAAGCTGAAGGAAACAGCAGCTGGATGCAGGAGCACTTCTTTCAGGGAAATCAAGAAACTACATCAGATGTAGCATCATTAAATGACGGATTAAGTCAGTCAAAGACACACTTTTTCCTTGCCTTTTGCTGAGTGCTTCCCAGGGCTTCTTGGCATATCCATTAGGCTGTGATGCAAATCAGAGCAGGTTCCTCAACTACAGTTACCAAAAAATAACCCCAAAGCCCCAACAAAATAAAACAAACCCCAACAAAACAAACAAAACCCAAAAAACCCCAACAAAACCCCCTGCAATCTGCCATATCAGGCAGCTACTCAAAAAGAGATGGTAGGAGCAGGCACTAGCAAAGGGGGATTGCCTGCTTTGGTTGCAGTGTGGTGTCAGATTGGCTTAAAGCAATTGTGAAATGACACCCTAGGTAGGAGGGAACACCTCCTCCACAGAAAAATATTAAGGAATTAGGAATTTTCCTATAGGAGGGAGCGAGACATGAAGACTTGGTGGCCTCTGGTTTAAAGGCAGCTCCAGTCAGCCCCTTTGTCAGTCCTCATCACTCCTTAAAAAGTGAGCTAGCTTGGGATCTAGCACGGAAAGGGAATGTGGGAAAGGTAAGGGAGAATGGTCAGGGAAACAAGTTTAGTGTTGACAAAAGAAGTGGAGAAACAAGGCTGAGCTCAGAAATGAGAGTAAAGACAAAGAAGGATAAAGCAATTGGAGAAGATAGGCTACATTCTTTATTAAGCCTAAAACTGAGCAAGGACAAAAAAGTGCAGTCAATGTTCAAAATTATCTTTGGTTCAGTCACAGAGTGGGAGGGAGGAGATGGTTCCCCTTGTTTCACCTACTTAATATAGTATGGGACTGAGGAGCTCTGAAATTAAAACATGAACACAAAACCAACTAGTAATTTGTGGGAAGCGCTTCTGAACTGCACTCACACTCTGTCATTGGTATTCCCAGTCCTAATCATGCAGAAATTTTAAGACTGAAAAGCAACAAACCCACAACCTAAGTCAAGTGCCTCACTGCATGCCAGATTTCAGATTAAGCAAAGACAATACATTAAAATTTATTTTGCAACCACACGAGCTAGACAGAGACATTTCAAAACAAAAGGACGTCTACAAGTTCACCTGGCTGAAGAAGCTGAGGCTTTAAAAGAAAATAAGAACCTCTGAGGCATGACTTGCAATGAAAAAATCCAAAGTTTGCTACATCCTTTGGTTTGATGATATCAAAAGCCTAACATTTTTTCAACTACCTAACAAAGTACAAACTATTCATTTCCACCCTCCCCTCTCCGGGATAGAAATCATATTAAAAATAAATAACAAAGAGCAGTTCCACTGTGTGCATCCATCAGGACCAACAAAATCTGCCTCAAAGGGGTGCTGCAGGGCTTAAATTAATTAGCCTTTCCAAGGCAGTGTGTGATGCTTGAGTAATGGGCACTATACAAAAGCTGTATAAATACAGGGAGGTGTTGCCCAGCCTCAGTAATATGCATGGCACCATACACGGAGGAGGACTTGAGGGGGAAAAAAAACCCCAAACAAAATATGACACATATGAAAGATATTTTACCCCCGCACCTTAAATACAATGTTATCGTCACGGAATTCACAAATCACTGAGGAAAAGGGCAAATTTACTGCCCACAGTATGGCGCGAATCAACTTTTCCAAAAGAAAAGAGATATCCCCCCTCCCAAAAAAAAAAAAAAAACAACCCAAAAAAAAAAAAGAGAAAAGAAAAGGGAAAACACAAAGCTGGCTAACCATGCAAGCCAGCCCACTCGGACACAGCGGTGTTCACATGACAGATCTCTATTGAGCCTGACATTCCCTATCCGCATGTTTGTGCTTAATGAGATGCAGGCGGCCAGGGCAGACACTGATTTATTGTAGTCCTCACAATAGTGCCAGTGATTAGCAGCTCAGTCTGGGGTGGGTATAACTTACTGAGTTCTCCTTCTCCCCTGGCTACCCTTTGGGTCTGAATTTTCTTCAGTGCCTTCACGTCTCATTAAGAGCCACTTTCATGTGGTCGCCACTGGAGCCTTCTTTATTCCATCCTCCCTGCTGCTGGTTTCGTGGTGCTGCTGGGGCAGCTTCGGGGAGCTCTGGTGAGCCACAGCTGAAGGAGCCATGGCCAGGGCTGCCCATCCCACCCCATCTCGAAGGACTTGGGGGTGCTGGTGGATCAGAGCCTGGACATGAGCCAGCCATGGGCTCTGGAAGCCCAAAAACCAACCATGTCCTGGGCTTCATCCAAAGCAGGGTGGGCAGCAGGACAGGGGGGGATTGTGCCCCTCTGCCCCCCCCGGTGAGACCCCTGAGACCTGCAGAGCTGCCTCCAGCCCTGGGGCCAGCACAGCAAGGACATGGAGCTGCTGGAGAGA
>JAWWTY010000001.1:115099239-115187161 GCA_035222235.1 Margarornis squamiger
CCAGGATGGGCAGAGGATGGAGCAGCTCTGCTGGGAGGAAAGGCTGGCACAGCTGGGATTGTCCAGCCTGGAGAGGATAAAACTTCAGGGTGACCTAATCGACCTGAAGAGTACAAGAGATATGGAGAGAGACTATTTACAGGGTCCTGTAGCGACAGCACAAGGGGAAGTGCCTTCACACTGAAAGAGGGTAGGTTCAGATTAGATAGTAGAAAAAAATTCTTCCCTCTGAGGGTTGTGAGACACTGGCACAAGTTGTCCAGAGAAGCTGTGGCTGCCCCATCCCTGGAAGTGTTTAAAGCAAAGTTGAATGGGGCTCTGAGCAACATGGGCTAGTGGAAGGTGTCCCTGCCCATGGCAGGGGGCACTGGAACAAGATCATCCTTTCCAACCCAAACCATTCTATGACTCTGTGATCTGCAGAGGGCAGCCCTGCCCTCTCCCAAAAGATGTCAAACACATGGTGTGGGTCACTCCCCAGCCACTGCATTCGCTGCCCAGCTTACTAACAAGAGCAGAAATCCATGTCACCTCCACTGGGTTCCCTGAGCAATCTGCTGTGACAGCCGGAGAGCGGCCAAACCTCTGTGTGCCTTTACCTTCCTCCCACAGGGACAGAAGACCCTGATGCTGAGGTAGAACCAGTAGTGGCAGCAGCAGCATACTCTCCAGCTGCCCCAGGGTTGGTAAACCAGAGCTCTGGCAGGCAGGTGGAGCAGACTCCTCAGGTTTATTATGGCCATCGAGTGAATCACTTCCTGTCACTCAAACCCAATTAATTGGTGGTCACCTTGTTTTGTCAAAGACTATCACATGAAGTCATGTTGGAAAGACACGGCTGAACAAGGCTCTAAAGGAAAAACTGCACAGAGACTGCTGACCGATCACATGCCCAGCCTTAAACCCAATGAAAACCTACTTTCCTTTTGCTTTTGGAGGCACAGAAGCAAAGCCTTGTTTTGTTTGGGATTTTTTTGTTTGTTTGTTTGTGGTTTCCAAGTTCAATTTCAGACCTACATAGCAGACGCTGAGAGCAAACGCAATAGACTGTTTTTTTTCCCCCTGAAAGTCACCTTCACCACAGCCACGGCACATAAAACCTGCACCCAGAAAAAAAACGTGGAGATTATTTTGCTGGATGCATTTCCTATATGGAAATACTGTTGTTATTATTAATAGGAGGTTCATAAAGATCCCTGTTATAGAGTAAGCTAGACAGGAACATCCACCTCTGCCATGACAAACTTACAGAGGGAATCTGACACTCCATCTATATGCCATTAAGTTGTGGTTATAAAAAGAAACAAATCCAAACTCATTTTCTGAAAGTCATGAACATGGAAAGTAGAAGCTGCTTAGGTCACACATTTTACATTTTTTTTCTCCTCTGAAGGGGTAGACACACTAAAAAAACCCCCCAGTTTTGGTAATGATTTTTTCAGCCGGAAATCAAACACACTGTCAATACTTGAAGGATCCCTCAAACTTTCTTGTGCTTGATTTAACTCCAACATCAAACAGCCCTTTCTGTAAGCTATCCCACTTCAATAATTTACCACTATGTCTTTAATATTTTTAAGTCTTCCATTGCTGAATGTTGTATTTTGATAGCAGAAAAAACCACAATTCTATTCATGTGTCATCTTTATTTCATTCAGCAAAGCTTTGGCTGTCTGTGTTTCAGGCACCTGCCCTATCTGATGCATCAGGTGATGACAATGTGGTGACATCAACACCAGCCTAGGCATTATGCATGCATCATTTAACTGCCTGGTGAACAGCAATTTGCAGTTACCCACCATGCATTCAGAAAGTGATTTCCTTCACATTTTCAAGGAAAAGTAATAACATGTAGCAATCATTCAATTTCTATTGCACAGAGATTGCTCGCACCCCTTAGCAGGGACAGACCTTGCCTCAGTTCTGATACACACCCTCCTCAACCTCATAGAAGTTTCTCATCCCAGCGTTGGTTTGAGGATGGGAGTTTTTGGTAACTTCCAGAAACATGTATGAAATAAATCCTACAAATGCAAAATGCATTTCTTTGAAGAAGCTCTCTGCATGATTTAGCACAGACAGCCTTTTCCAGGTGTGGAATCCCAAGGTTTGCATGCAACCCTGTCCCACTGTAGCTGTCGATGTGATTCCTTGGGTAATCCACACTGAGTTAGGGATAATCTCCATCCCCCTTAAAAGATTGGTCCATGGAAAAATCCACTGTAGTTTTTTCATCCCAAGCTAATGGACCTGATCCTTTTAGGTCAAGCAATAAAGTCTCACCACTGGACAGACTACAGTCTCTACAACTACTTGAAAGGAGGTTGTAGTGACCTGGGTGTCAGTCTCCCCTCCCAGGTAACAAGTGACCAGGACGAGAGGAAATGGCCCCAAGTTTCACCAGGGGAGGTTAAAGTTGGGTATTAGGAAAAAAAAATTCTTGGAAAGTGTTGTAAAGCATTGGACCAGACCGCCCAGGGAAGTGGTGGAGTCACCATCCCTGGAAGAGTCCAAAACACATGTGGATGTGGCACTTGAGGACATGGTTTAGTGGTGAACATGGTGGTGGTGCTGGGTTGAGGGCTGGACCTGATCATCTTAGAAGTCTTTTCCAACCATAACATTTCTATGATTCTATGAAGAAACCAGACTGCAAAAACGTATTTGGCTCTTCATTTCTGCTTCAGCTGAAGCATAGGGGGTAGGAAAAAACAAACAAAAAAGGATTAAGATTTTGCACAGAGAGGTCCATAAATACAATAATCAATCTCATCCAGCCTTACATTTACTTTGGGGTTCAGTCAAACCTTAATGATAGACAATTTACAGTTTCCACTGCACATGCCAGCACAGAAAAGAAGCTGGCTCTATAAGAATACATAGAATCACTGAGTTTGGTTTGGAAAGGACCTCAAAGATCATCCAGTGCCACCCCCTGCCATGGGCAGGGACACCTTCCACCAGCCCAGGTTGCTCCAAGCCCCATCCAACCTGGCCTTGGACACTTCCAGGGATTCAGGGGCAGCCACAGCTTCTCTGGGCAACCTGTGCCAGGGCTTCTCCATCCTCACAGGGAACAATTTCTTCCTAATAACTAATCTAAACCTATTCTTTTACTGATGACAACTCTTTTCATGATGAAAACTATAAGCCATCATGCCTCCCCTGGGATTTTAACTTGACCCAAGGGCACTCCTTTCTCTTCCCTTCTCTCCCGTCCCCAGTAAAGAAAGCAACTGTTCCACACAAGTAACATTCATCTGCCATTCAAAATCTTGTCCTGCTGTGCTTTCATGACTTCTCCCAAAGTACACACTTCAAATAGGGTTTATAATCCTACTCTGCTTCATGGAGCAGGCCACACAGTGAACTATCACAAAGGAAAAAAGTTTTTATCCCCATGTAGAGAGCAGTAATAGGAACCATCCCATTACCTGCTCATGGGCTGTTGCCACACATCACGACGTACTGGATTAGAAGTCCACCCCATCTAACCCCTGAGCTTGTGCCATCTCTTAACTCACTTTTTCTTATTTTGTCCCACACATAATAAACCCTCCAGAAAATAATCTGCTAGACAGTGCTTAAAAAAAGGTGCAAAGAAGCACTGTGTTTCTTGTTAGGGATTAGCAGCTAGAAATCATTTGGGTAACAGCTCTTCTTTTTCAAGCTGGTTAATAGATAGGAAAATTAGTTGCCAATTTAAATGCTGCCTCATTTAACACAACGATTCCTAATTACATTATCAGCCCATCTGGCAAGAATTGCTTACAACCATCACATGGAGAAGAAAACACACTTGCAACTCTATGGTGTGTTTGCCCACAGTTATTACGTGTTATTATTGGCACTGGCTGTCAGTCAGGTTATTTCAGCAATTTGTTTCTACAAATTAGTAATGTTACAATATACAGTGGCTTTTTAGGCACAGAGATGCTGTGCAAGTTTTTTTTCCCTGTGTTACTTGGAATTAGCATTTACAGCCTAGTTTCTATTAAAAAAATCAGAAGGCTAGGCTTTAATATAGATTCTTCATCTGTTCCTCTTAAGATGCAGAAATAAAACCACTTTAAAAGATGAGTTAGAGGAATCTTTGGAAGTTTTTCTAGATGTAGAGTTCTGCAAAGTCAGGCACAGACTTAAAAAGCCTCCACAGTGACGCATTTTTGCTTTCACAATAATATGTATTTTGCTGAAAAGGTAAGACTGGAAACAAAAAGAAAAGGAATGTTTGTTAGACCAGCACAGTGCCCATGAACACTGGGGCCGGACTGGGACTCTCCCATTTTTCACTGCTCATAAGGAGTCCCTGGAGCAGAGCAGCCCAGCAGCACTGCACAGAATGGCTGAGGTTGAAGACACCTCTTCTGGAGGTCATCTGGTCCAGCCCCAAATGCTCAGGCAGGCTCAGCTAGAGCAGGATGACCAGGACCACATCCAGACAGCTTTTGAGTATCTCCAAGGATGGATAGTTCCCCACGTTTCTGTGGGCAACCTGCACCAGTGCTTGGTCACCCTTAGAGTAAAAAAGTGGTTTTCCATATACTTAGAGGGAAATTCCTACATTTCAGTTTGTGCCCTCTGCCTCTGGTGTTGTCACTGACACATCTGAAAGGAGCCTGGCTCTGTCCTCTTTACACTCTCCCTTTGGGTATTTTTTATGTAGCATGATGAGATCCCCCTGAGCCTTCTCTTCTCCAGGCTGAACAGTCCCAGCTTTCCCAGCCTCTCCTCACACAAGAGATGCTCCAGCCCCTTAAATGTCTCCATGGCCCTTTCTTTGCTGGACTCTATCCAGTATGTCTATGTGTCCCTTTTACTGGGAAGCCCAGAGCTGGAGAAAACCACTCCAGGTTTGGCCTCCCCAGTGCCAAGTAGTGGAACCCAGAACATGACCCAGCTCTGGCTGACAATTGCACAGCCACTGCTGGTGGTGGAGGAACAGCTCACCCAAAGGACTCTCTGCAGCTTGGATGGTATCAAACTTCACCTTTGAAGAGGAGGAGGGGGAGGAGGAAGAGAAGGAGGAGCAGGAAGGGTGCAGGCTCACAAGTTACACTGAGTCTGGGAGTATTTTTGGTGTTGCCCTGAGTGAGGTCACCTCACCTCGCCAGAGAGAACAGACCTATCTGCTCCTACCTGCAAAAAAAAAACACCTTTCTCACAGTCATGAGAAGGGTTTAACCATGCAGCCAAGATAAGAGAGGCATTGAGAAAAGAAAAATGAACGGAGATTGATTACTTTCTAGTGATGTTTGTTCAGAAGGTGGTGCCCATGATTTGCTGCAGCGTCACACTGGAGATGCAAAGGAAGGTGACCTATTGCAGCATGGAAACGTGGGCAAACCAGAAGGTCAAGTTTATCACCAGGATAATTCCTGCTCTCAGGGCAGCAGCAGACCAAGCTCAGTTTGGCCCTCACTGTCATTCCCCTCACAACATGCCCAGCTGATGTCAGGACGTGGAATTTGACCCCATATCCACACCACCTTCACATTCACTCTCTCCCTCGACCACCTAAAACATGCAGCTATTCCTGGACATTCTCACTGGGCCCAGCAGGAGACCAAGAGTCTTTCACACTCAATCTCTTCATGATCTGCACTGCTAGACTGGGAGGTATAATTTTATTTTTTTTTTCTCTCTGGAAAGCAATAATCTCTTTCTTTGCCAGAAGATTACAAAGTACTATCTGGATTAGTCAATCTATCTGTGCTTAAGAGCACTGCATGCTTCTGTAGTGGAGATCTGTATAAAAAACACAAATGCTAAAATGACAGATTGCTCTGAAGTATAAACTTGCTAAACTAAATTGTGAGTTGAAATATGAGCATCTGACTCTGGGACTGATGAATAGTCATTTTGAAGAGAAATATTACAGGAAGTGCTTTATATATATTATCGTTTTGACAATAAGGGAAGGCTATTATGGTTTAAAGACAAAAAAAATAGTCAGCCAATCAATCCTGGTAACAAAACAAAATATCTATTCTTCATTTCTATGCTCTCCTTTCTGCCAGTGCCTTCGGTTCCCTAAACATTAGCATTCTTCCTGCACATGCCGTCTCATGTGCTATCTTATTTTTCAGGCTGAAATTTATTTGCTGTGTCTAGATTTATCATACAACACATCCATCCTATTCATGCTATATGAACATGCTCTGCTGTTGAACATGAGCTATTACTTGCTTATCTTAGAGCTGTGTGAATCGTAGCAATTTTGTCTCATTACCTTTTCAGAAAAGATTAACCTTTTTTCCCTCTTTTTTTTCCTCCCAGATACAAGTCCCTCTCCCATATCACACCCTACTGCAGACAGAGAACGAGGTGTGTGAAGCAATCCCCTAGTTCACATAAAGCAGCTCCAGCTGGAATCTTGCTCTGCTCTAGGTGTTGGGTTTTAAGGAAAATCTGGACTAGTCAGAGAAAGTTCAGTATCAACAATAACCTGGAGGTCTAGAAAAACCTCACCTGTAAAATAACCATTGACAGACTTGAACTGGTTCGAGAAGATTGAGGAAAACTCTTGACAGCCCTTCAAGAGACATAGGGTTGCCCTGGGAGCCAAATCTTTCAGAAAGGAGGGGTTGCAACAGGTCCCTTCCTCAGTTCTTCCCCAGGGCAGCCAGCAAAGCACATTAGCCATGAGTAGACTACTAGTTCTTACTAAGAGCAATAGTTACTCCAGGGCTCACAAATTTGAGCAAGGAAAATCTATACATTTGCTATACTTATACTACAGGCGTTCTTGAATGGAAAGATTCATGAGTGCCCGGATAAACGGCGGATTAAAAATCCCCCCCAAACACGCTCTGAAAGTCAAGAATGAATGCAGGAGACATCAGCTATTGGCACTTCAGTGCACACAAAGCTCTTGTTAAATCCAAAAGCCCGTTTCCACCTGTTAGCAGGTGGAAAGGAATTAAATTCATCAATTTTCTGCTAATTACAGTACAGCACTGATGGGACAGGGAGACTGTAAGCCAAATGCCACTGGAAGTAACTCTCCCTGCAAGCCTCATGAGGAATCCCAGTGCCGACACAGCCTTGGTTTAGAGACAGGCTATATCTAAACTCTTTGCTAAATTAGTAAGGACATCTCACCCAGAGCTCACCCCTCCCTCCCTAGAGAACATGGTGGCCAAAGGTGTTGGAGACACAGCTATTAATTCAATAATTCAACAGCTAAAAAGAGCCAACTCTTGAAGATACAATCGTGAATGGCACCACCGGTTTCACAGTCACCTTCTCAGCCTAAAACCTCTTTCTCACTTTGAAGCCACGGAGTGTCACCACTGCAGAGCAGACCTGCTGGACACTGTCTGGTAGGATTTTGACCTCTTTGGAGCAATGGCCAGCCACATCAGATGGCTACTGGTCTGTGGAGCTGTGAGTGCTGTAGGAGGACCTGAGGAGAGGGAGAGCTTCCAGCCTCACAGTAAATAGGAGAGTGGCAGAGGTGAGCCAAGGGCTGCACACCTGTATTTCACAATACAGGGGCAGAGACACCAGCAGGAAGGAAAAAAAGGATTTCATTCTCCCCAGACACCTCCCTCAGCAAACCTCCATGCACTTGTACCCTCGTGCTTCACCACAGCCCGTCTCGCTTCATTCCCGAGAAAACCACTGTCAAATTATTTCAGTTGACCTGAAGCGAAACTTTCTCTGCAGGAAAATAAAAAAATCACCTCACTGAAAAACAACCAACCATCCACCTCAGGTGTCTGAGGTTAAATGTCTGCTATGGCTGTTGTTTACCAGCACTGCTTAGGGCATGATCCTTCTAAAAAGCATAATCATGTCAAAGAATTTGAGAGGTTGGGGGTATTTTAGGGGTAAGAAGAAAGGAGAAAGGGGCTCCCCATGCTAATAAAGTACCTTTCAGAATACAATATCAAGGAGGGCTTTTTGCTTTATTGTTTTGTTGGGGGTTTTTTTCCCTAAGGAAATGAAATCAGTAAGCCTGCATTAATATATTATACCCAGTGAATGATTACAGTTAGAAGCTGCATAAAGTTCAGAATTTCAATTTTCTGAGGCTTTTGCTCTGCAAAATTAGCTTCCAATTTATTTTGTCAGGTCATTCTTTTCCTCTCTCGTTCATTAGACTTAGAGAAACTGCTGTCTGAAAGAAAAGAGAAAAAAAAAAAGGGCATTTTTAGCTCTTCTCTACCTACCTTCAGAAGTCCTACACTACGAAAAAAAAGTTTGTTTTGAAACTAAATCAACAACCCTCCACCTGCAGTAAGACCAAAACAATTTTATGCATTTGCAGAGAGCCAAGCCAGACTAAGTAAACTCACGGAGGCTCGATCTGTCTGATATTTAAACCTTCCTCACACTGTACAAGCTCCTACACCTGAGTCACCGCCCATGTTTATTCTGCCATTTGGAAATAATAAAATTAATCAAGGGCCACGTTTCAAACTACAATACTGCTTCTGATGCCTGTTCCTAATGCTCTTGAGAGGCATCTCTAGCCCCATGAGTGCTGTTGGTTTTTTGGTAATCTCCCTATTGCCAGAGACACCACATTATCCTTGTCCTTCAGCAGCAGGCAGAAACCTTCCAGGAGAGGTTCAGTCTCACTCCTGTATTTCTGCTCACACCAAAAATCTGACCTTCAAACTCAAATTTAAATAAGACTCTGGCTATCAAATTGCACTGGAGATGTGAAACCAAGTGCCAAAGCTGCTTCTTCAATATTTAAGAACCTTTTCTTTATATGTTTCGGGGTTTTCTTAGAGACTATTTACAAGAGAATGTAGTGACAGGACAAGGGGAAATGGCTTCAAACTCAAAGAGGGTAGGGTTAGATTAGATATTAAAAAGAATTTCTTTACTGTGAGGGTGGTGAGGCACTGGCACAGGTTGCCCAGAGAAGGTGTCCCATCCCTGGAAGTGTCCAAGGCCAGGTAGGATGGGGATCTGACCAACCTGGGATAGAGGAAGGTGTCCCTGCCCATGGCAGGGGGTTGAAACTGGGTGATCTTTCTGGTCCCTTCCAACCCTGGCCATTCTGGGATTCTGTGATTTGAAGGCAGCAGGTAACTTTGAAAAAGGCTTCATTTCAGAGGCAAGTAGGGAGAAAATAAAGCTTGCAAGACAGCAGTGAGAAAAATCAGAGTTGCCAGGTCTGATCTCTTACCTCTCCTCCCCCCATCAACTCACTCTTGTAGTGACATGACTCTTTTCAGGCTTTTTTCCCCTCCTCTGTCAAGATGTTAGTTTTGGAGATGGGTGTTTGTTAGCAAAGGCTTTTCAAAGCCTGGAGAGCTGTGAGAAGGCGAGGTGAAGGCAGGACACTCCTGACTCATCAAGTCTATCCGTTCTCCCCAGAACTGAGCTCTTCCCAGCAGCACTGCTAAACCCACACAGTGGGGCCACCACTCATTAGAACATCCTTCTACCTTCAGGAAGTCCTGCTTATGTTTTTTTAAGTGCTCTTCTCCAAGAAGGACGCTGAATGCTTACAAATATTTTCCAGCCCTTCCTCTATCACCCTGTAATAAAACCAAAGTGGATAAGTGTAGTTTTTCCTGGGTTTTCTCTATCCATACACTGCAACAGTGAGACAACCAACCTTCCCAAAACGTGAAAGCCAGTGGACATGAGATTACATTGGAACTCCAACCTTGCTGCTCAAGTCAAGTTCATGGATGTGAAAGCAGCCTCTCCCTCTTGGAGACCGAGAAACTACCATCAATCCCACGTTCACACACTGAGATCCCTGGATTAGCTGAGATCATGGAGAGGCAAATAAATTAGCACACACCTTGGAGAGCCAACCATGAACTCCCCATACTTCAAGGCATGACCTCTGCAATAAAAATGCCATGACTTGTTCTTCAGGACTGGATTTGCAGCATTGCCAGATTTTATTTAACATTGAAGAGCTGGGATGTGTCAGCCTGGGGAGCTGAAAAGACAGATCCCATCTTCTAACTCCGTTGAGCTGCCTTTTCCCCACCTGCCACAGCAGCCCCCACCTCTATCCCTCCCCTTACTCCCAGGAAACAGCCACAATCCCACACTTTCAACACACCTCCTGAGCTGCTGCTGTACGGATGGGAAAGGACCATGACTGGATGTGCTGGTGCAGGTGAAGGGAGGGTGGTGGGAAGAGATCAGGATAAAAACCAAAAGAAGTTTAGCTCCATCAAGCACAAGGATGGGAATCTGGCAATTCTGATTGCATTCCCTGTTAGGAAAGCTGTGTCACACCTCTGGGGAGAAGGAGAAGGGCCAGGCAGCTTCCCAGTGCTCTGTGGCCAGGAATGTACACAGGCAGCCCCAGGTCTCAGAGCACAAACAAGGTGATGCAACTCCAGTGGTTTTATTTCCCTGGTAATTAATAAAGGGAATACAAAAGTCAGAAGGCTTTTGTTCCCAATTGCACCTGACCTATTTAGGATATTACCAAGCAGAATTTGATTGTCATCATGGGTGTTCCCTGGAATTATACAAGGGAGTTCAAAGGCACAAACAGAAAGCAGCATTACACTCCATAATAGCAGGAACGACTATCTGATAGAGGAAAAAAAGCAAATGAGCTATTAAGCCACTGCTGTAATGATGTATTTGATTTATTAAAAATAAGAATCACATTTTTTAGTTCATATTTATTCTAAAATTTTTACTTAAAAATTTGGCAGGACAATTTAAAAGGCAGTTTTGATTCTCAAGCGAAGTAAGATATGATGTTTTACTTCTCTTTTTTAAAAGCAGCACTGTTCCTCCCTCTGCTATTGGACTCGTTTATTTCTTTCTCTCTCCTCAAGCATTCCTACTTTAGTCTTTACCTTGGCTAATACTGTAGAGGCAGCAGCTCTGGGAAATGAACCAGCTTTGCCCGTGGCTCATACATCATTACAATTGTTAACCAAGTTCCACTATAAAAATCTTGATTACACAGGAGAACACAGAGGCATGCAGGAACACAGCTTTATTTCCAGATACCAGGTTGAGTTTGTAGGGCAGGAAGTTAAAAGACTTTGTTATGCTTTCAGGTTGATAAAGCCTGCCAGAATACACCACAAAAACACATGGAAGACACATTCCTACTATCCATTCCTCTACATATCAATCTGTATGAAGGACTAAACTACTGCTTTGGCCAGGGGTTATAACCCACTGTGAGATGGCAGATGGGAGTTGGAACAGGATGATCTTTAAAGTCCCTTCCAACCCAAACCATTCTATGGTTCTGTGGTAAATCAGGTTCATTTTACACACTACAGAAGGCAGCAAGTGCAGCCACGTTGGAGCTGATGGTGCTCAGGGCACTGGAATTGTGGACTTTCACCCACCAGCAACAACAAATGTTGTTGTGCACATCTGCCACGGAGAAAGCTTCCAAACCTGACCAAAAACCTGCGGGTAGTTTCACCAGTATTTGGTCACTTGGCAATACAAGGTTAATCTGAACGCTCATCAGAGTGCAAATGAAAATTTATTTTAGCTGGAACACATAACACACACCAGCATTCATAACTACAGCTCCTAAGCATTTTCCCACCCCCCTCATTATTTATCTCAGTGGTTCAAATGCAAAAATCTGGCACTCTGGATCATGTGAAATGCTTGTGTTATTCCCTGAAGGACTTTGCATCCAAGAAGTAATGAGAAGATTATTCTGTGACAGCTAAACTGAAGCACTGTGACTGCATCAGATGTTATCTTGCTACAGCACTTCTCAGACTTTTGGGAAGTGTGACCACCTTTGAACTCCTCAGTCTTTTTGGCAACACGAGAGTCACTGAGAAGAAAAATGAATGAATTAAATAAAAACCTCTTTAGTCACAGAAAAGTACCAGTAGGATTGATGAATCATTTTCTGACACGCCTCACATTTCACTCTTTCCAGTAGCACACATCTAATAGGCAGCACAGTGAATAAAAGCACAGGTCTTTCCACACCACGCTTAAGCAGCAGGGTAATATTGTCCTGAAGACCTTCCAATTGGCCACAGTGTGCTCTGTCTTCAATCAGAGAATCACAGAATGATTTGGGTTTGAAGGGACCTTAAAGATCACCCAGTTCCAACCCCCTGCCATGGGCAGGGACATCTTCCACCAAGACCTGGTTGCTCTAAGCCTGATCTGACTTGGCCTTGAAAAGACACTGCAACTGCTGATTTCTGATGTTGCAAACACTGACAGTCAAGGTTTTTGTACCAACAGGTAGCACAATGGAATTTCCAGAGTAAAGCTTCCATTTAGATAGGAAAAAAAATGAGAGAAAAAAAACAAAACCAAAAACCTGCCTTGAGACTTCACGAAGCCACAGTTTGGAAAACAGATCCAAAGCCTGCAGTCGAAAGGGACACCCCAGTATTTCATTTTCTATGCCAAAACTATTCCTGCCAAAGACAATCTTCAAATTTTTTATTTTTTTTTAATTGCTGAACGGCACAATAAAATTTCCAAGAGGGAACATCCAGGACTTGATATTCCATATGACGACACAGCAGGTAAGCCTTTTATTTCTGTAGAAGCCCCAAATGCCTGATCTTCTCTGGTATGAAGCTTCCTACGGCAGCAAAGTAAGATGCAGAAAGAGCCAGGGTGGGTGAAAAAATTCTCACATCTGGCCTTGACACGAGTCTGAGCACCAGCTGCGGTGTCACAGCAGGCTCTGAGGTGCTCTTCTAGGGGCCACTCTCACAGGCAGATCCACCAACAAATATCAAGGAATTATCTGAGAGATGGCGACCAAAAGCATCCAATTATTTTCTCCCTGTCAAATGGCAGGAGCTGCCCTTTAATCCCTCCCGCAAGTGGAAAGGTGACTCTCAGTTCTTGAGTTGTCATCTCTTTTCCTTTGAAAGAAAAGCGCCGATTTTGGAGTTTTGGATCCCTAAGAATGGATTCCTTTGTGTATTTAGGGAGGAGAAGCTTATCAAGTGTTACTGCAGCATTAATACCTTTCCTCTTTTAAAATGAGACCAGACCGGTGTGTGAGACATGCATTTTCCTAAACACATGCAATCTAGCTTAACAGCAGTTTTTGCTAGTAAATAGGTACAAAAATAAGCCAACCATAAAGCCAAATAAAATCAACTAATTTTAGTACTCACAAGCTGAGCAAATAGGACAAAATCTACAAGTAATTTATTTTTCACAATATCAAATTATTAGTAAGCAGCAGTGAGGGAAAAAAAGGTTGCAGGGTACAATTACTGTCTTAACAGATTCCTTTCAAAAGGGCCTAATTATGACACATTAATTGTATTAAATGAATTGTAATTTTCAGTTGAATAAGATTCTTTTTTTCCCCCCATCTAGCTTGTTTTCCTCAAATTCCCTCCTCATCATACCCCACAGGGGTATTCATCTGTTTGAGAAGGGTTCTTAGAAAAAACAAAACAATGGTCTAGAACATTTGTCCCGCTGCTGCCCTCCCTGTGAAATACTCTTTGACATAAAAAGGCAGTGAGAGCAGTAGGGCAGACTGGCAAAAAAATGGAGGAGGGAAGAACTCTGAGGAAAAGGGGAGAAGAGGGGAAGAAAGGTATTATTTTGTCGACCTTTGGCAAAACACGGAGCAAACATTAACTCTGGCCCAGGGTTTCAGAAGGCTCAAGCACTGACTTTGCTAGGCGGATGCTCTTGGATGAGCGTGGAAAGTCCTGCCTGGAGGAAGCCTGTTCAAAGGGCTGGGTGTGTGGGCATCAGCAGGTTCAGTGGCCAAACTTCCATCCCAAGGGGGAGAAGTTTACCAAGCTCCTTGGCGAGGCTCTTGGGCAGTTCTAGGCTGCTGCATCCTTTGCTACACGGAGCACGTTGACACTGCCATAGCAAAACCCAACCAGGGGGCTGATGCAGGTGTGCTCAAGGTACCTCAGGTGCTGCCAGTGGTAGAGGAGCTCGCTGTGTGTTACAGATCACCAGGAAAAGCACAGTGGATTGCTCATCCTGAGGTCTTTGTCTCAACTAGACTGTTACCAACCCGAGGGAGCTGGTTCCTACTCCCTCGGCTCTTTAACACTACAATCCAGTCACACGGGTGGCTGTGATGGAGACGTGCAGGAGAGACAGATGGGCAGCCAACTTGTTATTTGAAAGCAAAGGGAGGAGTTCACGTGCAAAAAAATGCAAATAAAATCTGTTTCAGTCCAGGGCTACTTTAAGTAGAAGGATGCTGAACTAATGGATACAAACTCAAATGTAAAACGTTTGATATGGTATCTGTTTTGGCTTCATGAGTTCAGATCTACAGAGCAAACTCAGGCTGAAAAGCAGTAAGACATATGACAGGCCTGCCAATGGCAGGAACAAACACTTCCTTTTCTGAGGCAGCTGAGTGCTGCCTCCTTTACTTTGAAGATTTGAAATAGAAGCAACAAGTTCCTCCATTTATTTACACAAGTGTATGTATCATTCCATGTATATTTTACAGCCAGTGAGAAAGGGCAGAGAGGTCTGTCCCACTCCTACTGGAGAGGTCCATGTGCAAGAGTGTGCCATTGTACCAGCCCCCTTTTTCAAATGGAGTTACACCTGACAATGACCAGGTAGCGTTCCAGGTCAGACTTGTTTCACCCACAGCAAGTGAGAAAATTTCAAAGATAATAATATGTGGATGCAATGTAATAGCTAACGTGTCCTCGCATACTTGAAGTCATAAGTGCCCTTCAAGAAAATGAAGCCCTCTGCAAAGTGTAGGAGTTTTTAAATCTGTCTTGCCAGGCACTATCCCTAGAGCTCACAGCCCTCTGGTTAGAGAGGGAAAGGGGAGGGGGAAAGGAAAAAATAAAAACCAGCAAGAAGAAAAAGATTCCTTCCTTAATAATTCAAACCATCCAAACACGTGGAAATTGCACGTGGGCTTTCTTTTGTCCACTGGTTCATTTTCATCTCACTTCCAGTCCAAATCCCCAACTCATTTACTCTTCAATCAGGCAAAACTGTTATTTGCTCACCCTCTGTTTTCCTCTTCCCAAATTTAACTGATGCTTTTGCCTTGATAGTGAAATGCAAGGACTGGTAAAAAATGTTAGCCTGACATCTCTTGCCACCACCCCTGCTCCTCACAACAGATCTTTTGCCCTGACCCACCAGGATCTGAATGCACAATTGCTACAGCCAGAGACCCTGCATAATAAAGCTTCCCCTGTTCCTCTGAAGAGGAGAAAGCACCTTTAAAGGAGCTCTAATCCAGATGATCCCGGGAGAGGAGCACATCCTGAAGAACAACCACAGTGAGCCTCTTCCATTTAGGGTCACCCTGTGCATGGACATCACAGCCCACTTACACACACAGCAGGACAAAGCCTTGCTACAAAACACTGGCAGTGCTGCCATACCCTGCTCAGGACAGCTGAACTGTAATTAGTACTCATGTTTTGGGTAATTTCTACAGCACAGGAACTACTATGTCCATGCAGGTCCTTCTGCCAGGGCTAATTTTGGATGGAAGGAGGTTCCAGAATGCAAGTTTGTAAAGGCAGGGACTTTTATTTCAGTGTAACACAGTATATTGTTTATTTACTTGGTCTTTGGTGAAAAAGACATCAAACCCCACCAAGCCACAGACATTCACTATATTAGTCCTGAATTATGACTGCCAGGTCCTTGTTCTTTTCGTTTTGCAGGCATCCAATGACAACAACCAAAATCAATTCATCATTTACCAACAGGAATATTTTGCATTTCAATAGTAGTTCCATTAGATGGATGTGGAGGGATTTTGACACTGCCACCTCAAAATACTCCAATGCATCACAGCACTCACCTTTGCTACCCAACCCTTCCTTTTTTCAGCTTTCATAAAGAATTCAAAAATAAACATAAAAGACCCAGGTAATTTTTAAAAAAAACAACAATCCCAAACAAAAAGACAGGCAGAAAGAGAGATTTGAGATGGAACTTCCCTTCTGATATTTGAACGGAGAGAGATCATATTTTTCAAACTTTTTGTATCTAGAAAGACAGTAACCCCTTTTCAGCAAAATTAAGAAAGCAGAGCTTTGTTTCTTGGGGAATAGCAGAGCTCCAGAAATCAGGCCCTTATCACCTAATATAGCAGGACTAGTGAAACAGTGAAATTACAAGAGCAGTTGAATCTTCCCTCACAATCTTCATTCCTTCCAACACTCAGGGAGTAAGAGCTATCACCAATTAAGGAGGAATGGCTGCAAGATCAGACCTGGCTAATGTGTGTGTTCATCACCCTCAAAACACAACGCCATCAATTCTAAGAGCCCATGACACACTTGAGGTACTTAATACATATCCCCTTCCTTATCCTTCTTTTCTTTAATAGCTGGAAGAAATTGAAGGAAAGATAACCTCCCACCAATTATATGGGAAGTGGAGTTTGTGTTTCACAGTGAAGGTTCCTAGACCCAACTCCCACCCTAACCTTAAAACTTCAGAGCAAGTTTACAGACCAGGTTTTTGCTCACCCCCTGCACAGAACGAACTGCCATTAGGAAAAACAGCAGATAAAACTTCTTCACGCACAAAATGAAAAACTGACACTGAAAAATGATAAAAAAAGGAGCTGTGGCATTCAGAACACAACTCAGATCCTGCCGTGGTTTCAATACCCGCTAATCAGACCACAGCTCTGTGATCTCAGCTCTCAGGAGGGACATGCCCTGCCTCTCTTCCCAATGAAGCTGCAGGAATAACATTCTCCTGGTCTCAATAAAAACACAGTTTGGAAAAGCAGTGGGATCAGCAGGACTACCACTACCTCATAGCACCAGGACTAGCACAAGAGGCAAGATGAGGCAATGGTACTTTCCTTGCAAACATTTAATGCAGTCCAGATGGACTTCAAGAAAGCTGTGAAGAACATGGGGTTTTTTTTTTAAGGGTTTGACTATTCTTTTGGTCAAAAGCTCATAGAAGAAACAAAATTAATATGAAGAGAACTGCAGTGAAGATAGCAAAAAACCCTAAATGATCTTTGATTCAATTTCTGACAGTGCTTATAATCTCAGTATAGGGAAAATAATAAAAGATAGAGCAAAGGAATTCCATCAGATTATTTAAAGAAATAACTAAGAACATGCACACAGTTCATATTGGGCTCTTGCCACCTCTTATTTAAATGTGGAATTGGAAGAAGTGCACATATACAGACAGGTATAAAGCACATAATCCATCAGAAGTAGCACACATAGTAATACATTCATGAAATAAGGGACAAGTACATCACATCCTTCAATACAATACACCTTTTTCACCTTTCACATAATTCTTAAGTAGGTCTACATGTGAATGAATAGGAATTAGTGGGAGTAATGACATTTGACACCAACTGGTAGCTAGTCTGGAGATCTGATACGATTAGGAAGGATACTGTATTGTAAAACTGTAAATGATCAGAAACACTTTGGCTGCAAACACTTTGCAAAACTGGATTGACTGCACTGAAGTTTCCTGTCTTGGAAATAAAATAAAATTTGACTTCACACAGCTGCTCTATTTTTGTACCGTCAGAACAAGTGTTTCAGAACTGCCATTGTGAATCGCAGCTCTGCACTGTGTTTATCTGCTACATGACAAATCAGAATTGGAACAAAAGCCAAAAAGTGTGCCTGAGACGACCTGAAAAACTAAATTCCGTCGTAGTAGCTTCCTTCCAAGAACAGAAATTAGAAAAGGAAAATTTCTAAAAATGCAGCTGAGCAGCAAAGCAAGCTCAGGAGTGCTGAAGTCTTTCGCAACTGTTCACTCCCCATCCTGGCACAGCAGCTTCCAGCACTTGACGCACACACTTGCAACGTTACCATGTGCCAACACCGCCCTAACCACGGCATTGAGTCTGGTGCCTCTTCTCACAGTCTTTGGTCACGGTCCACCACTGCCTTGTGTGCTTTTACCATCCCCTCTCTGCCATCCACCTTTCTGCTCTGACAGCATGGAAGGGAAGCTGTGCTGCTCCGCTGCTCTTCACTGCCAGTATCCTCCTTCCTCCTTGGCAAAATGTCAGGGTTCTTCCTCCTTGGCAAAATGTCAGGACAGCCTTACCTGCTGCGTGGGCTTGGCAGTGCTGGGACACGCCTGGGCGAGGAAGGGAATTAGCTTGGGAAGTCCCGTGTCGGAGGGGTGCAAGAGTAAAGGAATTATAGGATGGCCTGGGTTGGAAGGAATCTTAAAGATCTTCTAGTTCCAACTCCCCTGCCATGGGCAGGGACATCAGAGACACGACCACCAGATTGCTCCAAGCCCCATCCAACCTGGCCTTGAGCACTTCCAGGGATGGGGCATCTGCAAATTCTCTGGGCAACCTGATGCAGTGCCCCACCACCCTCACAGCAAACAACTTCTTCCAAAAATCTAATCTCTTCCACTTTAAAGCCATTCCCTCTTGTCCTGTCACTACATGAGCTTGTAAAAAAGTCCCTCTCCATCTTTCTTGTAGGCACCCTTCAGGCACTGGAAGGTGTCCAAGCATCACTTTACACTGCAGCTTCTGACGTGAAGCAAAGTCAAGTTGGGAGGAGCATTTACATCAGTAAGAGACATCTCTCCTTCTCTACATGATCATGCACAGCCCACTCCGACTCCAGAAACTACTTGCCCGAGGAGTTTAACACAATTCCAACGCTTGGCAGTATCCAGGCACTTGCTTTTAGTATCAGCATGTGAAGGATTGAAGTAGCACCAGTAGCAGCTTTGTAGCTTTATACTATTCATTGCAAAGCAGAAAAACAACAAGTACATTTGTGATCTTTAAGTCTTCCAGTTTCAGGCAGGGAACGAGATAACAAATTTTTCCTCATCAAAAGTAGAGAATAAATTTTAACTGCACTCTACTGAGTCACTACACACCAAGATCTGATTTTGGAAACACAAGTGCATTTATAACCTTCCTTACAACCTCGATGGGCCTGCTTGTGAATAAAACCTCACATGTGCTAAACGCCAGTAGCTGTCTTTTAAATAATTAACTCTCCAAGAACTCAGAACTAGTTCAAAATAGTAAAAGCTTTGCAATCACTTTTTTTTTTTTAAATTTTTTTTTTAAATTTTTGTGGTTTTTTGGTGGAAAGAAAAAATCAGAGGCAAGTTTAGCTGAAATCTTACATCACCTGTAATACAAGTAATAGGAGCTGTTAAGCATAAGTGAAGCCTCCGGGTGTACTGAGGGCAGCACATTTCTCCCTCTTAGACCTCCAGTCATATTATTAAAAGCCTGTCACATTTTACCTTCTTCATTTCTTCCAATTTCAGAATCCCCCTAGACACATAAGGAGATGATAACCTTGATAGTCGCTTTTTCTACCTAAAATGATATTTTTTCATTTAAGACATACTGAATTGGATTATTAGTCCAATCAAATGTGGCATCTTGATTCTGGCAGAAACCATTCCTGAATGTTTGAATGTTCCCTGAAGTAATGAAGCACTCACAATGCCACAGGAACAGAACTAGACAAATACGCAGCACTCAACACAGAGGAAAAATTATTTCATGGCCTCTGTGGCTACTGGGTCACACCTTGATATATCAGACCTAGTTAGCTTTTTTTTCCCTTTAACTCCATTTATTGATCACGCCAGCCTTTCTCAATACATGTATTGATCCCAGTGCGATACATTTTGATGAGAGTGATGATGTGGCCAATCCTCTTACATTAGAGGTGCAAAAAAAGAGTCAAAAAAAGAGTTCACAGACGTCCTAAAATGTAACGACAGCCGAACACTTCCTGTTGGCTGGGCATTTTGGCATTCATTGGCTTTTTATTACGTAGAGGAGCTAAGCAGAAGAATGAGGGTTTGTTGATTTTTGTGTGTGTGTGTGTGTGTACACTGAGAACAGTGGTATCGAAACTCCTGAAAGCAAACACCAAGTTCTGAAGGAAAGCCCGGAGGACTCAGGAAATTAATCCCCACTCAGCTGACTAGTCATCCCCACCAGCAGCCCAGCACCGCTCCTCCTGGCATCTCATGACACACATGAAAGAGCAACCACATTGCAAAAAACAAAAAACCCCAAACTTCAGCCACGCTGGTGGATGCGGACGGGGGAGACTCAAGGCAGCACGGTCTATTTGGAAACAGTATTTAGAACACAGTCGCTCTTTGCGCTGTTAATGAGTAACACATGGATTCCCGACAGAAGGGGCTGGTTTTGCCCAGCCAGCACTTAGTTTAGCAGGAAGATTTCGAGTGATTCTCCCGGGAGCACCGGGAATATCCACCAAAGCATCCAATCACGATGAGAAGCAGCTTTAAAAAAAGCAGAGAATAAAAAAAGCACCCTCTGTCTCCAAAACACGGTCATTTCGACTGACAGAGCAACTCGCTTCGGATCCAAACGCCGTGACACAGCCTAAAATCCGTGACCTGATCCGCAGGATTTCCCGAGCAGTCGCCGAGCCGGGGCAGGACGGGGCAGCCGGGTTGGGATGCGCTTCCCTCCCTCCATCCCTCCCTCCATCCCTCCCCCTTTCCCGGCTCCTGGAAACTCGCTGCCGCCGCTCCCCCGCGCCGGGCACCGGCACCATCCCTCGGGAACGGGGGAGGGAAAGGGGGAAGGAGGGAGGCGCCAGCACTGAGCACCGGGAGAAAAGTTGCGTTTGGGCCGGGGAGAGGGGGCGCAGATTCGCTCCCACCCAGGAGAAGTTTGGCCCCCTCCTCCCCTCCCCTCCCAGCCCACCCCAAACCCGCATCCCGCATCCCGCTCCCCTCCTACCGCCTGCGGCGGCGTCCCGATCAGCATCTCCAGGTAGTAGCCGCGGCCGGAGTCGCCCTGAAGGTTCTCCACCATGGCTAAAAAGTTGAGCGTGCCCCCGGGGTCCGAGGCCAAGGCCAAGCCGTCGGTGCCCGCCGAGGGGTCGCGCTGCCGGCTGGCGCCCCCCGGCCGCAGCACCACCGGGGCGGGCGGGGACCCTGCGGGGGCGGCGGGGCGGGACACACGGAGCGGCAGCGAGAAGAGAGCCCTGCAGACCCCCGTGGTGCCGGCCAGGAGGAGCAGGAACCCGGGAGCCGCCAGCGGCGTCCCCATCCCGGCGGCAGCGCCGGGCGCCGGGGGACGCTTCCCAAGTGCTGCGGCCGCCTGGCTGCCAGGCTGGAGCAGCCGGGAGGGGAGGAGGAGGAGGAGGAGGAGGAGGAGGAGGAGGAGGAGGAGGAAGGAGAAGGGAGCGGCTTACCCACGCCCCAGCTCCATCTCCCCCTCCCCCGAAGCGAGCTCCTCCTCGCGTTCCTCCCGCACAGCCCCCGGAGCGCTCGGAGATCCGTGCGGGGAAAGTTGCTCCGACCCAGCGCCCGTGGGAGAAACTTCCCGGCTCGGCTCGGCTCGGCTCGGCTCAGCCCGCAGCCCCGCTTTAATGGAGCGGGATGGCACGGGGTGGGGAGAAAAGTTTGCGAAAGCGCTAAAAGGGAGAGCGGCGGAGCGGGGGATCCGCGCCGGGGACCACGGGGGGCTCCGGCAGCATCCCCGGGCTCGCCTGCCGACCCCGCCGGAGCAGAGGCTGCGTTCGGGCAGGATGGAGGTGGAGGTGGGAATGCGGGGTCACTCGGGGACACGGGTGCGTGTCCCGCACGGGTGTGGATGTGCCTGTGGAAATTCGCCCCTTGCACCGGCAGGAGCGAGGCGTGCGAGGCGGCTCCTTGTGAGAAAGCCTGCGAGGCTCTGGATGTCTTCATCATGCACGGAGTTAATAACGGCAGTCAAGTGCGGCCTTTTGAAAGATGGGAACACTTAGGATGGAATTAGTCTCTGCGTCTCTGGAGTAATGACAGCGGCAGATAGATCGCTGGATGGAGCAGAGAATCCAAAAGCCTTGAACTATAACACCGGGCAAGTCTCAGCAGAGTCACTTTGTGGCTCTTTCTGACCCTTTCCGCCATCCTCTGTAGCAGATAAAGTTGAAAATTAGTCATGTGTACTCTCCGTGTCCGCTGATCGATTTGCTGTCCTAGGGAGCCACCTGGTCACTCCTTGTGTGTAAATTTGTGCCAAGCTGCGTGGACTAAGATCCCTCCCCTGCCATAGTAAACAGAAAGAGCTCCCTCCCTCCCTCCCTTCCTTGAACTGGAATAATCATCCACAAGATTTCCAGGTGTTTCACAGGTATTAAATGAGGTTTCACTAGGAGGTAGACAGTTGTAGTGTTCATTCCCAGGAAGGCTGAGCAAAGCATTTGCTGGAAGGATACTCAGGTGAGGCTGTTAATCATAGCCATTGTCAGAGTTGCTTGTAGAGGATAATCCTTACAAAGAAAATGGGAGCCCACCTTCACTTGCTGAAGGAGAAAAGGTGTTTTCACTTTTTTTTCACTGATGTTTTCAGTGCTCTGGCCCTGTCATTTAAAACCAGGAGCCCCTGCACTGACTTTGTATGTTCTCCCTTAGATCACTTCAGTGCTTCTGGTGCAGTGGATGCTTTTCTCACTGTATCCATGGCAGGAGAAGGATGTCACCCCTGTCCTGGCTGGTGGAATTCTCCACAGGGAGGAAAGTGCTGCAGGGGAGGTGGGAAGCCTGCAGGGACCTTGGCCTGGCTGGGGACTGGAGGAGAGGGCGTAGATGAAGCTTGCTCTCAAGAGGATATTGTACTTGTGGGAAATTACACATCCTAGTAAAAGGTGAAATTGTGCGGAGTTCCCCTGCTGCACAAAGCTTGCTATGTGCCTGACGAGTAGGAATGTGAAATATTGCAGTCCTGGTATGTCTAGCCTCACCTGCTCCAGACAGAGCGGGGAGATGCTGCTGTGGGCTGATGGCAGCTGAACACCTGGGGGAGTGGCAGCAGAGCTCACACAAAGAGGTTATCGCCGGGGTGCTACAGTAATGGCTTTTCCTGATGTAGCTGGGATGGTGACAGGTTACACGGTAGGGCCTGTCTACTCGGAGCTGAGGCTGCAGGGGAATTAAAATGCTTGGGGCTCTTCATGGGTGAGCTGAAAACTGGAGAAATGCCCCCGCCCCTTTGGAAAAGGGAATGTGAAAAGTAATCAGGAGTATAATGGAACACCCCCTCAGAGTGGTAGGGATGTATTTATAACAGCAGCTATATGCATTTTGTTTTAATTCTTTTACAGTACAGTAAGTCTTCCCCCTTGCTGCTGTTGCTAAGATACGTTACCACACTTCTGGCTAAAGCAATTCCAGTCAAAGAAGTGGATAGTTTTCGGAGCATAGGAGATACAGCATAGCCTTTAAGTGTTTCAGAGAAAAGTTGTCTTTTTTTTTTTTCATGCTGCTTGGTAAAAGTTCTTCTCGTCCTGTTTTCTGCAGACCTAGGTAAGTCTCGTAGTAACTGTGCATCAGGCAGCTGCTGCATATGAGATGCTGTGTGTGTGACCTTTCTGTCCTCCTGTCACTGTCACAGCAGGGCTCGTGCTCCTGCAACATCGAGTTGTGAGGTTTCTGCCTTGTCTCCTCTGCTGCTTTATTTACTTAAGTATCTGATAAGGCTTAGTACAGGTGAGAAGTTCCCGTGCATTTCTAAATGATGGCAGGAAACGAGTCTTAACGGAGCAGTGTGAACAGCTGCTTGGGAAAGAAGACATCAAAAAGTCTTCCCAGAGAGCCAAATGTAACTATGTTCCAAAGTGTTCCTCGGAGGGGAAGTCATCTGTATGCAATGAATGCCACAGTCAATATGCACATTTGAGTTTTATGTACCACATGCAGAAAATAAATGAAACGCCAGAAATAGACGCAAGTTTAAGTGGTTGTGCGCCTTGTATTCTACAATATTTGGTGAATCTTGTTTTTCTCCATTTTTATGATTCTAAATATGTGTTCTTTGAGTAACTAATAAAAAAACTTTAAACATCAGCCCTTGTGAATAGGGTTTTTTTTTTAAAAAAAAAAAAAGTCAATTGCCTGTATATAAATTTTCAGGTGTGTCTTGATTTGATCCAACTCTGCATTAATTTAGTTTGAGAGTATCATGGTGCTTTAAACGTTGAGCTGCTTGACAGTGAATTAATGTTTGTCTCTATAACACAGCCTTCCACCAGCATTTATGAATACAGAGCATCATAAAAATTCAAATGCTATGGCCGAGGTATATGAACTCAGTCAGAAGGACAGTTGCTATGTGGAGATGTTAAATCAAGACTGTTGAGAAAACAAGCAGGAAAGGAGAAGGCGTCTGAAGATGCAGAGGAAGTGCTGGAGCTGATCCGAGCATAGGAACTCTGTGTGGCTAAAAAGAGATCCTCTTCTTCCCAAAGAGGAAGCTATTAGGGGATTGCTCAGATCAAAGTGATTCTCTGCTGTGCTTCTGGAGGAGTCAGGCTGACCCGTGCTGTTGTTATGCAATGATAAGGGCAGATGGACACAAAGACTTCTGTTCCAAAATTGCTTTGTCTACTCTCTGTGTTCCTACTGTTAACATAATCAATGCTTCAGTTTTAAGCAGACTGATTGCTCTTTGCTGCTAATTGCACACTGGTACTGAATGAATCCCAGCTGGACCTGCAGTGTACAAACTTATTTTGCAGAATGTGGTATCCCTAGGAGAAGGGAACCTGACTGGGAAAAGGGAAAAGGTCTTCTCTGTCTCTGGTTGTCTTGCAATCAGCTTTTTCATATTTTGGGCCTAATCCAGTGGAATGTTGCTGGTAAATGGCAGAAGAGTAAACAGTGATGTGGCAGCAGAGGCCACAAGGTTTGGCTCTGTGGTGTGTCTGCCAAGGCAGTTGGTCTTCAAAGACCACAAACAAAACAGCTGGCCCGAGGAACAAGAAATATGCCACCAAAGAGAGCTATTGCAGTGGTACTGCCAGGGCACTATGCTCTCTCCTGTGCCAAAGTGAGGGCCTGAACCATTCTGGGATTTGTGTAAGGGCAAAGTGTATGCACCGTGTATAGAGCTCATGCAAAATGGATCTTGTGGCTGAAGACTACGTGGTTGGGGGAGGAGGTGGAAATGTTTATCCTCCTCCATCTCTTTATTCTGGGTAGAGAATCTGTGGGTAGGGGTGTCTTCTTTGGTCACTGTGCAATGAGTTTTCTGAATGATGATAAATCCCTCTGGCTGCAGCTGAACGTGTAAGGTGCTGAGGATCCAGCTGTTTTCTGTCAAAGTTCCACTAAAGACAAGCACAACGTCATCCCGATTTGTCGTTGAAGGCATGAGAGCATTGGTGGAGACTGGCTGATTTCAAAAGTCTTCTCAAGACAAGAGTTTTGTGGTGGAGGCTGTCACCCCATTGGGTGCTGAGGTCCCTATTTTGCAACTTCTATAGAGCAAAGTCCTCCACCCCAGCAAGATTTCACAGGATGTGAGTTTATCTCCATTTGGAGCATGGGGCCCTTTCTCCTACAGAAATCTCCACACCCCAATATGTTTTCTTTCCCCCTTAGGTCTTCAAGTCCACATATACAACACCCTCTCCTCTATCCTATCTCATCCTGCACCTGGATCGGGGCAACCCCTGTTATTAATCCAGTCTGAGGAATGAACAGATTGAGAGCAGCCCTGTCAGGATGGCCTTGGGGGTGCTGATGGATGAGAGGCTGGACATTCCCTGTCCATGTGCTCTGGCAGCCCAACAACCAACCATGTCCTGGGCTGCATCACAAGCAACATTGGCAGGAGGTGAGGAGGGGATTCTGCCCCTCCACTCTGGTGAGACCCTACCTGCAGAGCTGCCTCCAGCCCTGGGGCCAGCACAGCAAGGACATGGAACTGCTGGAGAGAGTCCAGAGGAGACACCAGGATGGGCAGAGGATGGAGCAGCTCTGCTGGGAGGAAAGGCTGGCACAGCTGGGATTGTCCAGCCTGGAGAAGAAAAGGCTTTGGGGTAACTTCATTGTGGCCTTCCAAGAAAGATGGAGAGAGACTTTTTTCCAAGGGTGTGTAGTGACAGGACAAGGGGGAATGGCTTCCAGCTGATTTAGATTAGATGTTAGAGAGAAATTCATGGCTCTGAGGGTGGAAACAGGCTGTGAGGCACTGGACAGGTTGACCAGAGGACCTGTGGGTGCCCCATCCCTGGAAGTTTTCAAGACCATGTTGGACAGGGCTTTGAGCAACTTAGTTTAGTGGAGGGTGTCCTTGCCCTTGACAGGGGGGTTGGAACTGGATGATCTTTAAGGCCCACTGTAGCCCAAGCCATTCTACTATTCTGCAATCACTTTTCCTCTGACAAAGTGGTGTGTCACCAGTCAGAGGGAAGAGGTGCAAAAACCTGCTTGTCCTGGTGCTAGGGCAGAGGGGCTGTGCAGAAGCCACCATTCCTCAGTTGTGGAAAGGAGTAGGAGCAAAGGAAGGCGAGGTAGAAACACAGCTGCAGGTCCAAGTGTCTCAAAGTAAGGCTTGCTCAGGTCCCACAGGCTCAAAGGGTAGCACAGAGCAGAGGTCAAGGGAAGGGTCATGGGCATTCTGATGCCACAGTGCCATCAATATATTTGGTATTGTGTTTATTTTGACTGTTTACCACCTTCTGTTTGAATCTTGCTAGTGGAGGGTCAGGTGTAACTCCTTGTTGAAGCTCCTGCCTCACATCTGAGGCTGGTTGCAGAGTTCTTGATAAATGCATTGACCACTCTCAGAATAGTGTTATTTCTCCTCAGAAAGTTCTGCAGGCTTCCCCAACTCTATTCTCTAGCTGATATCACGGAAGAAATAATTTGTGGGTTAGACCTTAAAATGATCCAATATCGACCTTCTGATTCCAGACCTTCCTACACCACAAACAGCAATGGTTATAAATTTATAAACTATGAAAAATTAAACAGGCAGTGAACTATAACAGTGCTTTAAAAAACAACACATTGAAAGCTGGCATGTCCTTCTGAGATCACTCAGATATAAATGTGTGGGGCTACAATCCACTTGCCCAGAACTGGTAGACTATTCATTTATTGTTAATAGTAGGAATAGCTTGTTGCTGGATGTTCAGGAAACTAGTCAGCTTGGTTAAGACTTTTCAGAAGTGTTTAGACCTCCACAATGTTTACTGGGAAGTGGAGGACACATAACAGGGAGTCCCTGGGGGAGCCTGGACACTAGTCATTTTGGGGAGGTCAATGCCTTGAATGGGTTTTGATCCAATCTACCTGTGATCCAGATGTTCAACAAGGAGATTACAGGTGTGCTCCTGGCAGTGCCCCACTTAAACACTGTTTTTAAAATAAGTTTGTCATTTCATAGAGCTGTGAGTGTATGTTTCTGCCCATTCTTGGAGAGACTGAGGAATTTTGTGATGGATCATGTTGTTTGGACAGCCAACCTTAAGATGGGAAGTTGTTTTCCCTCTTCATTGCCTTTGTGATAGTCTGCACAACCACTCCAGCCTGGAAAGTTCAAGAAATAAAGGAGCTCACACATGGCAAAAGTAGTTCCTGCAATCTGTCTTTAGAACTTGCTGGGGTTTTTTGGTCCACCTTTCTTTCTCACCATGATGCTGACCCTGACAGAGCCTCTGAAGACTGGATGCAGCAGGTAAATTTTGCCACAATCTATAAACATCTGCAGTTTCCTTAACTTGGGCTCCTAAACTCAATGACTGCCAGCTGGACATGGAGCTTCCTGCCTTGTCTCTCCTCCTGGGCCAGTACATTTCTGGATTCTAGTTTAGATATGCTGCTGTAGTAAATAAAATCTAAAATGCTGAAGGCTGAGCATGAGCCACAGACTTCAGAGCAGCTATCTGAGTGATACTTGGATGATGGGGAATTCAGAGGGACAACTTAGGTAATATGTAATTACTAGGATTAATTAAAGATTTTTCTTAAAACCTGTCTTTTGTTTTGCTAAAAGATTACTTGCACTCTGACAGTGAGCTCTTAATTTTTTATTTTTGACTTTTTAGTCTTGAAATGGTACTTTGTTTATAAATTTTGCCCTTTTTTTGTTCATTTTTGATTGTTTGTTTTTGGTTGTTGTTGTGTTGTGTTGGTTTTGGGTTTTTTTTTGTCCAAAATAGTAACAGAGACACACTGGAAAAAAATTGTTACACTGGTTCCAATGACCTTGATCTAAATAACCTACTTTGCATCCCATTTCTTTCTAATTAAAAAAAAAAAAAAATCACAAAAAACCCATGCCAGACTTGAGCTCTGTTTTCCCAAAATTCTTAGAAAGGTTGAAGTTTTTCTGTTCACGCATGTGAAGACAAACATGAGCATGAAAAATGAAGATGTTACCAGCAGAGTAGTCCACAAGCTCTGAATATTCTTGGCATCTAAGCCATGGGGAAAACCTGATGCATCTAAGAGAGGTTTACAAAGCATCCATCAGCTTTGTAAAATAAGGTCTTTTTGTTATCCTTCCGGGCCTCTGGAGATCTCTGAAATGTTTTATTGGGCTAGAGAGAGGTGAAATGGAATTGTGTTTTACAGAATGAACTGCAGTGGCAACTGTAATGCTGGTTCCTGATGTACCAGGGTATATTTAGCCTTTTGAGTGTGCTAATGATAGGCCCAAAACGCTACTTAAAGCTCACACATACTTTTAAAAAAGTGTTAATGAACTGTTTTCAGCTGTGACTATTGGACATTCTGCAGGACAGAGCTGAAAAATGGTTTAGGTGCTTCAAGGTTAAATAAGTCAATCAGTAAAAGGACTGTTATCCTCCAGTCACCTGGTAAGGGCAGTAGATGAAATGGTACAGAAAAAAAATAAACATCCTAAGGCAAAACGCTCAGACCCCTTTCTAAGAAAAAAAAAGAGTAAAATTTGTGGTCTTAGAAAGTTTGATTTCATTATTAATGTGTAAAATTTTACATGCCTTTGCACTTCAATTTTTCTCTGTCTTCTCTGTTCATTATTCCTCATCGGATACAGACTTAGAGGTCTTCTCATAATTTATATCTCATGCCATTTGTTTCAAGAACCCAACAATGAGAATAATTGTGCTTGCCTTTTGGAATTCTTTGTTTGCAGGAAACAATGCATCAGGGAGGCTGTTCCAGAGATGCAGCCTCTCCCAGGCAGGCAGCCAAAAGTGGCAGCAGTCTGAAAACAAAGCTTCAAAAACTTGAGGTGATTCTTCCCTCGTTTGTAATAGAGCCCACTGAAGTAATCTGGATTGATATGCTGCTTATAAGGGCAAGGTCTAGGAATTTTACTTCAATTTGTCCTTTCTTCTTAATAGTTTATGCTATTTCTTATATTGGACATCAGAAATATATTACTTGGAGCTGTTTTGGTGACTTCTGATTGATAATGCCCAGAACCTCAAGTTGCTAAACTTAAAGGCTGGATTCTTCTGGGCTGAAGGTCTGCCAGAGGCTCATCCTGTTTTCTGCAAGTTTGTTCCTGGCCTTTCTGAGGAATTCACTGGAGAACAGCATATTGTGCTGCAGTTTTTAAAAAAAACCCAGTCCATTTGGGGTATTTATGTGTGAGAAGAAGATCTGGACTGTCCAGGTACTAAAAAAAAAATAGACTCAAAGGAAATTTGCCTCTCTCTGAGGTATATGTGAGATATATATAATGAAGTATATATATATATAATATATATGAGATATATGTAATAAAAACAAATGTGAGTGTAATCGTAGTTATTTTCCTATAAAAATCACTTTACATGTGATCAATGGCAACTCATCTAGCAGCTAATTTCTTCCCAGGGGTCCTTTTACTCCAAACACATTCCATCTCTCTGTTGGTCTTCACCTTCAGGCTGGGGGGCACTGCTTGGTCCCGGTGTGGGGCTGGATAAGACTTTCCTTGGAGTTGCTGCTCTTGTGCTGAATACAGGGATGGAGATCACAGGAGTGACAAGAGGCTCTCAGGAAAGTGCAGGAAGGAAGGCAGCTGAAGTGGAGCAGGACATGGCCTGGCATGCACAGGGGTGGACAGGAGAGCTGTGACAGCACAAAGAGAAATGGACCTGCACAGTGACGTGACTTGGAGGAGAAAAAAGGGTGTGTTGGAATGACAGGGACAGGCTGACACAGAGCAGGGGGGTGATGGCAGATTTAAAACACTTCCTACCCAATGAGGATGCGAGTGCATGAGTCCAGTACGCCTCAGATAAAGTGGTTTGTTAACTAATAGACTTCCATACAGGAATCTGTTCTATCTTGTTTTGAGAGCAGTTAGACCTTCTGGATTCTCAGAGGCCTTTTCCTTCTTAGTCTCTGCTTATTGACTGAATTTTAATACCTTTTGAGGAACCACACAAAACCCCCTTCACGGATTCACCTACTACTCTGGTCCCCATGGCAAAGGTGTAGGTGCTATTGCTTTTAAGTCTGACTTTCGGGATAGAGTACTGGTAATCCTATTTATTTAGGAAATGAAAAAAATAAGAACTAGAAGTTGAATCAATGTTGGAGGTAATCTCCTTTATTAGACTTGTATGAGAATACACGTTGCAAAGAGAAAAAGCATTCAAGAATGGCTGTTTCATCTTTCTAGGGTGTCATGCAGGCTGAATTACCATATTTTGTCCCTGTAAAAGTACTAAACAAGTTTTTGGTTGCCTTATATTAGCAATACCCTTATGCACCCCCTGTACTCTATTAACACTCAGGTAAATCTGATCCATTTATAGCAAAAGAGAGCTGTAACATGTAGTTTGTATAAGCAGGCTCTGCTTTAAATAGTTCATAATAACCATTTGGATTTGAAGGGAAGTTGGCAGGAATGCCTTTTGCCAGGTGACCTTTGGAAATGTGTCTGCTGCTGCTACACGTAGTACCTAAGAAGATGGTGTTTACTGCACTGGTTCTCTCCTGGGAGCTGGGAAAGAGGACACAGCAGCTCTTTGAGGCTTGGCAGAAGATAATCAGAGATGTCACTCCCCACTCCATTCCTGCCAAGTGCAATTAGAACTTTTGCTGGGGAGCAAATCATTTAAATCTTAGAAGGGGATTTAAGACACACGCGAAATGCTTCATTATCAGCAGCTGATTCTGTAAACAGAATGTCGATACAAGTAATAGAGTAGAATTTGTTTTCCTTGCAATGAATACAAGGTATAAAGTGTTTATGGACTTAAAAAGAAAAACTGAACAAACAGAATAAAGAAGAAAGCATTCGTGGCTGTTTTGAAGGAAAGAATGTTTTTATTTCGTACTTTGAAGAAATTGTTCAAGTAGTTCAGCCATGTAAAAATGTGACCCCTCTAATGCTGCCAAGGGCAGTGAGATCAGGGATAATCGGCTGAGGAAATGCAGCTCACGCAAGCCAAAAGCAGAGTTTTAAACTTACAACACCAGTTTTTCCAAGAGTGAAGCATTTGCAGAAGGGGTTCCTTGCTTGCTGAAGAGTCCCATCACCTGTTTTGAAGAACCTTGTTGCTGTAGGTGCCCATGGGACAATCTGACATAGCTCCTCCCTCCATGCTCCCTTGTCCTCCCAGTTAAAAGCTCCCTATAAGAGTAAAGGAAAACTATATAAAAAATACATTTAATCATGCATTCTTCTTCTTCTACTTCTTCTTCTAAAAGAATTGCAGGATAACTGCCCTAAAAAGTGTAGACCAAACTGGTACATTGCAGCACCATTACACAGTGCAGGGACATCTTCCACCAGAGCAGGATGCTCAGAGAACCATCCAACCTAGCCTTGAACACCTCCTGGGATGGAGCATCCACAGCTACTCTGGGCAACCTCTGCCAGTGTCTCAGCACCCTCAAAGTAAAGAATTTCTTCTTAATACCTAATCTAAACCTACTCCCTTTCAGTTTGAAGCCATTTCTGGGGCTATACAGAAATGAATACTCTCGTTACTGTGGTGGTGGTGGATGGTGTGCATATGCCAGGCTCATCATAGTTCTGAGGGTGTGTAACTTGCTCTTCATATTCGTGGGGCACCATAGAGCCCTAGTACACCACTGGATACACCCTCTGACTCCCAGTTTTCCTCTAGAAAATCTTGCCAGTGCTCCCTCTATGTATTAGAATGGATGGAGATCATTTCCTCCTTAGCTGCCCCTTGCTGATCGGTGTTGCCAGGTCTGTGTGGTGCTGTGAGTACTGAAGGAAGAGTTCTGTCACACAGGTGGTTGTACAGTCCTCACATGGACACAAAAGAGATGGAGTGTCATGGAGCAAGTCTTTATGATTAGAGAGAGAGATACCACCTCCAAAACTCTGCTTCTCCTCCAATGTCATTGACTTCTTGTACTTGGAATATTATAATATCTCTTTTCTGATATTCCTGTTGTGAAAAACTCTGGTGCAATTGCTCCGGTGTAGTCCTTTGCAGTTCCAAATATAAAGTCCTATTTAAAACACTCTTCTTCATAGGGCCTGAGTGGTTTTCTTTGCAATGAGGAGGTACCTCTGGCTGTGCCTGGGTTTGGGCTTTCAGGTTTCCTAGGAAAGTCTGGCTGTAAATGTTAAGTGAGGCTGCATCTCAAGTGCTGTGTCCTGGGTCCATCACTGCAAGAAACACATTGAGGGGCTGGAGCATATCCAGGGAAGGGAATGCAGCTGGGGAAGGGTTTAGAGAGTCAGTCATATGAGGAGTAGCTGAGGGAGCTGGTGAGGCTCAACCTGGAGAAAAGGAGATTCAGTGGAGTCCTTCTTTCTCTCTGGAACTCCCTGAAGGGAGGTTGTATCCATGTGAGGGATCAGCCTCTTTTCCCAGGCAACCAGTGACAGGACAAGAGGAAACGGCCTCAGGCTGCACCAGGGGAGGTTCAGGTTGGACATCAGGAAGAATTTCTTCACTGAAAGGGTGGTCAAGCATTGGAAGGGGCTGCCCAGGGAGGTTTGGAGTCCCCATACCTGTAGGTGTCCAAGGAATGACTGGCCTTGGCATTCAGTGCTCTGGGCTGGGGGACAGGGTGGGGATTGGTCAGAGGTCAGATTCAGTGGTCTGGGAGGTCTTTTTCCAGGCTGAATTATTCTGTGATTCTGTGATTCCTCCTTCTCCATATATTTCTTTGTAAGCTTAAAATGGTTTCCTACTATATGAGCTGGCATCCACAATTTTTTTTTAAGGCAATACAATTGCTTTCTAAAGCATCTTTCTATCCTGCAGACAACACACTGGTGGAGTCTTTACATCTTGTTCTCATCCTTGCCCTGTAACTTATTTTGGCTGTAGTCACTGAGCACCTCCACTCTCTTGCTTTCGAAGTCTTCCCTAGAGCTGCTTGTGCTGTAGCTGAAATCTGTAAGGTCGAAATATCAATTTGCTTCGGTGGGCAGTGCTGCTATAGCTGCTGTAGCAGAGAAAAATGGTGGTGCTCCACTTCTCTGCACGGCAGACTTAGTTCCTTCACCCTGCTATGTTAGTGCTTTTCCCCTTCTGGGGAGAGAACCCCAGACACAAGGTAGTGGAATTTAGCAAGTTAGGAGCACACCGAGTTAGAAAGAAATGCTGCAGGAAAGAAATGTACCCCGAATGATAATCCTCGGGCATTAAGGGCTGAGCTGCTTTGTAGCACTTTGCCCTTCAGTGGCTTTGCTCTGTTTCATTCCACTGCCAGACGTGCAAGCTTTGCTCAGCAATCCTATCACCAGTACTGTGTTTGACCCAACAGTCTGTTTCCTTCTTCTTTATCACAGTCCTGGGCTTTCAGCTCACCTTTCTTCCAGCCTGACTGCTCACATTCTTAGCAGTTTTGAGGCACTTCTTTTAGCAACGTGTCCAGGGTATTGTTTTGGTCTCTGTGTTATCTTTATATTTACCCTACCAGCAGCACTTTTGCTCCTGGCCAGTCGTATTGGTATGCTCACAGCACCCAGGTATGTTCCTTCTTTCTCGTCTGCTCACGTACTCATCAATAATTCTGTTTCTACCTCCCTTATCTCCCTCTTGGAGATATACAACTTCTTTAAAGATAACAAAAAACAGAAATTCTTTTCTTCCCCTCTGGTTCTAGTCATTCATCTTTCTTCTCTCACTAACAACGTTTGTGTCATTTTTGCTGTTATTGCCAAGAAAATACCTCTTTAAAAAGCAGTGGTGCTCTGCTCCGGACCCGTCTCGCCCACACTATCCAAACAGACGTGTTTATTTTTAAGCACAGTTCATGGCAATTCTTAATTTTGGTTCAGTGGATAAGCCCTTCCATGTGTCTTTGTTTTGTGCCTCAACATCAGCCATATTATCTATGCCAATGTCTTCATTTCCCTACCCACCCTCTACACTCTCCTAAAGCTGATGTAAATCAGACTGATTTTTCACTTTTTTTCTGTTCCTCCTGAGTCCCATTTTTTCTGAAGACTAATTATTGTAGCCTGATATCCTCACCTGATGCTTATTGTGGCTTTTCTGTTTATTTTTCTCAGCTCCCTCAGCACCTGCCAGTTCACATTTTTTTTTGGTTTAGCATCCTTTTCTCATTCCTTGCTCTTTCTACATCGAACTTTTCTCATTTTGTCCTTTGGAATTTTTTTATTAACTCCTTTCACTTCTTGTTTGCTTCCATAGTTTAAATCCCTTCCTGAAAGGACTTTCTGTGTTTTTCTGCTTAATCCCAAGCATACTGTCTCTCATGGATCAGCACTGCTTGTTTTCTTTACTAGGCTATATTACCCTGGAAGATATTGAGCTTGCCTGATGTTTTTATGTTTTTGTTGTTGTTGTTTTTTTTTTTTCTTTTTATAATCCTCCTCCAAGTGTCATATTGGAAGCTGTTACAAGGGGTATGGATCTTTTATTTACAGCTTCATCATTATTCTGTTTCTGCTCAAAACTGGTGTAATTTTAAGACTCTATTTCCAGAAAGACAAAAACATAAGAAGACTTCATTGGAAAAGAATCCAAGATATGGGAACTCACAGGCATCTTCTTCAGAGCCTAAAAAAAAAAAACCTGCATTGGGTAATCCAACTGTGGAAGAGAAAGGAAAACTTTGGAGAGGGTTCAAGGCCCAGCTAAATGTAACACCTTGGGCTGCAGACATTTTCTTGGCTTTTTTTTTATCCTATGCATTTTCGTCCCGTGTGCCAAATCCACTTGGTCACAGGTTTCAGACGTGCTGAATGAGCCACAGGGAGAAAGAAAAAGGCTTTATGGGTGGCTGTGAGCCTGGAGGCAGAACCCAACTGTGAAAGCCAAAGAAAAATACTTCTGGTTGGGTGATTCACTGTGTTGTTTAGGGGCCTGATTTCATCTCGTGTCTCTCTGAATTTGATATAATGCTCAGCTCCTGCAGACAGATACTTTTGGTGCAAGTCTCCTCTTTCACTGAAAAAAAAACCCCATTATCTACTCTTTACATATCTAGGGGAAGGAACATTTGATGTGACTATGTCTGAAAGGTTCATAAACCGGAACGTGGTTGTTATTTGAAGTCTTTTAAAATTTAAAAGAAAAAAAAATCATACTATGATTTTTAAATCCATCTTCTTGATTTGGGGGACAGGTGATTTGTCATTTGCCATCACAATCAGAATACATACACTTCTCCTTCCTGCCCAAGGTGGGGAGATGTGGAGAGGTCAATTCCCTCAGCAGGCCTTTGTACTAAGATGGGCAGAGGGGGAAAGGAGTATTTCCATGGGAAGATCACTGAAGAAGCTGGATTTATGTGATGCAATTACGGGGGAGAAAGGCCCCATCATGTATAAACTGAGGAGACTGGGAGAGAGTTCTAAGAAGCTGTTTCACATGGAGGTATCCCTGGGAGGATAAAGGTCCCTTAAAATGCTCCTAAGCTGTAGCCAAGTTCTGGAGTGGGTTTATGCCTCTGTTTCAGAGGTGTGAAACTTGGAGGTGTGTAAAAAAGCTTGCAGGCTCTTTAAAGACCTGGAAGGATGGCTGTGCAATCCAGTGATGCACAGCTGCAGGGATTTGGATCAGGCATTTGGTTTCCTCTCTGGCTTATTGGAACTGGCTTAGGAAGAGGGGGGAGAAAGGTAGTGATTCTGAGACAGGGAAAGGTTATGCTTTGGGCAAGGGAAGCCTGAGGGATCCCAGTCATTGTATGGAGCTGCCCTGGGTTTTTTAAGAGGGGAGGTGTGGACAGGTAGGGGAGTCAAATAGTAAGGGCCGGACAGGAGATTTCTCATTAGGGTGTCATGATGCTCCCTCTCCTGGAAGGTGAGAGCAGCCTGTGGCTGCTTTCAATGTTATTAAAGCAGTCAGGGGCTCTGATAGTCAATTTACTGCTGCTTCCTTGGCTCCTCAGGGGTCTGTTTAGGTGCAGGGATGGCTCAGACAACGTAGGGGAGTTCTTTAGCTTGACTATCACAGTGCACAACACAGCTATACTGATTTTGTGCCTCAGCCAGTCTGTGGAGGTGCTGCTGTGCTGAACCAGGCAGATTTGCTGGGCTGGGGAACATCTGTTCAGTGGTCCCCTGAAAGTTTTAGACAGATCTGGAACTATTATAGACAGATCTGAAACTATGAGATGGATTCAGATTGATGAAACTGGTCTGAAAGCTGGATTCAATGTGTGGACCTTTTTGTGTCTCCTGCACTGCAGGGTGTTGTATTGTCTGCACTCCCAAAATAGCTCTGGAAGGAATTGTTCTCCAGAGGAAAAGCCTCTGAAGTATAGTTTCTTCCATGCCATGAAAAAGTGTTCTTGCAAGCTCACAGCTGGGCTATATTAGCAATAAATTACAGGAATTGGCAGGTAGTCCATCTAGATGGTCTAATTTGGGCTTAAGGGGTGGAAGAAAGAGATTTTCATGTGCTTCTCACCTACCTGCAGGAGCAAGGGAATATTTGGTTTGAGGTACTTGCATGCCTTTCTGGGCAAAAGTCACAGTGTGGCACTGTAATGTCAGCAGGGGATTCTTGTCTTCCTCATTGTTTTCTCACACAGCCATATTCGAAAGGATGATTTTAGGCATTTCAGTCCAAACCATGATCCTGAGGACCTTGTGCTTGTTACTTGGAGGCACTGAGGGGTTTTTGTTTTCTCTCCTTCTCTCTCCCCTGTCATTTTGCAACCCTGAAATATACTTGAACGAATGTCTCTGCATACATAAAGACACCATCCCTTCAATGTCAGAGAACCATGGAAAAATCTGGTTGGAAAGGACTTCTGGAGGTTACAGAGATCAGGTTTCTACTTGCATTGATTATATTCCTGACACTCGGTCCACTGTGGCAGCACCCAGCCAACACCTGTTGTAACCCTCTGAGGATGGAGAATCCATGCTGTCCCTGCAGTGTGTTCCAGTGCTGTGCCACGCTCTCCCACGGAGGAAATATTTCCTGCTGTCCAGCCTCAACCTCAGAAAACGTAGCTTGTGGGTGTTGTCCCTTGTGTCATCTTCCTGTGTTTCAAGCTGTCATAAGCTGCTGTGAGATCTGCCCCTTGTCTGTAAAGCCAGAGCCCAGCTCCTCATCACGAGTCCTGTGTTTGTGGACCCTGACCTATCTGACAGTCCTTTTCTGCCAGATCCTTGCTGAACTGGCTTCCCACAGCCATCCACACTCTGTTCCAGGTGTGATGCCGCCCGTGCTGGCCACACCAGGAGAGCATCTTCCTTGGATATGTGGTCCATGGCCCTCCAAATGTGGCCTGGTGTGGAGTTTGCTGCGTGCACAGGGCGAGTTATGGTGGTGACTCTTATCTAGCCTGGTGTCCACCATCACCCCAAATCCTTCGAGCCCTTTGCAGTTGCTTCCCAGTCTGTCCTGATGCATGGAGTTCTTTCCTGTGAGCAAAAAAAATTTTGGGCTTCTCCTTGTTGAATGCCATAAGGTTTCTGTTGGCTCAGTCCTTCTGTTCTACAGGATTCCACTGGATTCAGGCTCTACCATCCCGCATGTCAACTGCTTCCCTTTTCCTCATAGTCAGGTCACTCTCCTGACTGTCACTATTTTGCACAGGTGGTAGACAGGGACCTTGCTGTCACATCAGCCAGGATTTTCAGCACTCTCTGGGAAATTCTGCAGGTCTGGGTTAGAGCTTTCCTGTATAATTTTCAACCACTCTGCCACTGCTGTCCTCTTCCAAACTCTGTGGCAAGCACAGAGGAACTAAAAACATTTTAAATTTGAAGACTGAGGAAAAAAAAAAGCATTGAATACTTTGCCACTTTCTGCACTGCCCATCTCTGTGCCTGCACTGTTGTGGAGTTCTCAGAGGGTTGTTAGTGTAAACTGCTGATGGTGATTTAAAAAATAATACCTTTCACTGCACCAAATTGGCCCTGTTTGTAGCACTCAGAGCTGTCGTAGCTGAGGTGCAGCGTGTTCTGTCTGAAAATGTCACTGAATACATCTCGGGCAGCCTTCATTTGGGCAAAACAATCGTGCTCTACAACTCCATCTAATGCAAAAGAACGTGCCCCAGTGTTAAATCCTTTCCTCGAGGATTTAGATGGTTTCAGAACACAGCGATGCTGATACAATGACCGTGGCTTGGCTGGTACATGTCGTTTGTTGAGGTGCAATGTGATGTAACCCTCAGAGTGCTTTGGAGGGGGCTGCACAAATATAATGTGGTGGGAGACAGACTAGTCATCCTCCTCAGGACATCTGTTTTGCTCAGGGTATTTGTGTTCCCACGAGAGCAAGGTCAACAGAACCACGTGAGACTGAAATCCTCCCTTGTTTTACATCTACTGATAGGTAATGAACCAAACAAGAGCTGATTGGGCCAGTCTTAGAATCACAGAATCACGGAATGGTTTGAGTTGGAAGGGACCTTAAAGATCATCTCATTCCAACCCCCTGCCATGGGCAGCTTCCACTAGACCAGGTTGCTCTAAGCCCCGTCCAACCTGGCATTGGACACTTCCAGGAATGGGGCAGCCACAGCTTCTATAGGCAACCAGTTCCAGTGCCTCTCCATCCTCACAGTAAAGAACCTCTTCCTAATATCTGACCTAAATTTCCCCTCTTTCAATTTGAACCCATTACTGCTTGTTCTATCACTACAGTTCCTGATAGAGTGCCTCTCTTCTATCATTTAAAGCAAGCGATAATCAAATTACCTGAGACATCAGAAGAATTTGATGGAAGTGGACCAGAACTGCAGGACAAAGTCATGCTCCTGCACGAGAACCTGAAACATGCTGCTTGGATAACTTTGTAAGGAGTTCAGATTAAAAGATTATGAAACAAGCCTTTTTTTTTTTTTTCCTGAAGCTCTTTCTCACTTCAAAGAATGAGAAGTTTGCTTACAAGAATGAAAGGCAGCGAATTCATAACAAACAGTCAAACCACAAGTGCTTTGTGTAGTAGTGACCTGCTGCAGGCAACAGAGATGAAGGGCTCATTTCCTCCTAGAGCAGGAACTGTGCAAGTGCACTGGACCATGAGCCTTTTGAGCTCAGAGCCTGGCAAACATCCACCCAATGCCTGGCTTGAGCTGGAGCAGTTTTGGGGAAGATTTAGTTACCTGTTAGATCCCTTGGCCTTTGTAGCTGTGTAAAGGAGAAAGAGGGTGGATCTACAAGCCACGTACTCCCTGTTGTGTCCCACATGTCACCATCATCTCAGTGGACCCTCCTTCAGCAGGGATTGGGAGAAATGCCAACAAAAGGCCATTGTATTAGCTTTTCCTGGTGGAAAATGAGCCTTGTGTAAAGCCTCATGTTGCCTTGTGCTATTTCTTCCCTTCCACAACATCAAAAGGTAAGCTTTGTGTCCATGCTAAAAATACAGCTGATGGTCCAGGGCAGAAATTTAACATGCAGAATTCAGCTCTCAAGAAGTGTTTTCAGTCACAGAATTATACTAACAGTTGAGTATGCTATGGGTTTCCTTTTTCCCTTGGGAATATCTGAAGTTTAATATTGTCAGAAATGCTGGACTTTGAGTCACGACTGTTCTCTTTTTGTCCATGTGCCAGTCGTGTGTGAAGGTTTCAAAACACTTCCATTTCTTTATTAATTAAAACTTCTCTGATTGTATAAATGTCCAGCAAGTCCTATGTGAGGCAATTAATGTGCTGGGATACTTACTTCAAGGCAATGTTGGGATGATTTGCACTGCCAAACTCATCTGCAGGTGAGAAACACAGCAGACCCTCGTTATTCATAGTCATCCATGCACATGAAAAGAAGTTGTGTTGAAATATCTGGTAGTTTTCACACCTTTAGGCATAAAGTAATAAGGAATAATGGTCTAGAAAGTAAAAATACTGATTACTGTGAAAATACTTTTTGCTGTTCCTGAACTGTTTATAAACTCTATGTGGATTCTGCAAATCTGTTCAGTGGATAATATAGATGAACAATTGTCAATTTACATGTGCAAACTATCTAGTTTGACTATTTGGCCTCTCTGATACATTGCTGGTTGTGTGGCCACATAGTTGTTCATGGGCTGAAGGACAGATTTTTAAGCAGCAGAATACTGAATAGCAAATATTTGTGCTGCTGCATTGAAAAACTCAATTATGTGCAGGCATTTTGCAGAGAATAGGTATTTTTCAAGCATTCACATGAATCAAAAAGCTATTCACTGGAATGTTTATGAACTTCAAAGCAGGGGTACATGAACAGAAAAGAGCATAAGAGTGCTTTAGAATTCAAAGAGTCTTTCTTAAACAACACTTGGCTGTGCCAGCCTTAGGCCAAGTGTCAATGCTGTCTCTCTGCTTGCTGTTTATTATTCCGGTGATATATGCACTGAACATTTGGGATGGCAAAGTGTTCTAAGTTTCTGTTTTTCTTAAAATATTTGTGCCAGCTAGGGGTTGTAATCTAGGGAAATGCTTGGAACTGCGAGCAACTGGGATGGGGAGTCAAGGCCTTAAAAGCCACTGCCACTCTTCATAAGGCACAAAACTTCTTTTCTTACCCTCTGTTCAGAAAAGCTGCCTGGAAATTATTTGGCTGGGTGAATGATCCTGGCAGATCCTGGCATCAGGGACAGTTTGAATGAATTGCCACCTGTTGGCTGTTGAGGGACTCCAAAAGAAGGCTGGGGAGAATGTGGGATGATTTTTGGTTTACATGGGATTTCCCAAATTGCACCAGATCATTTTGGAGAGACAAAGAGTAGAAAGTAACTTGAAATTGGCCACTGATCAAACAGGGTGTTTTGGACTACAAATGCCATACTTGGAGTGTCGTGTAGCTGCTTGATTGATAAATTACCTGCAGATTTATCACTCATCTCATGATTCTTTGTTGAAGAAGGAAATACTGGGATTGGGAAGGAATATCCCCACAGAGGAGAGTGGTTCAGTGCTGGAACAGGTGCTCAGAGACAGTTGTGGTATCTGCATCCTTGGGATTTTTTAAAACCCTTTTGGATGGGGCCTGGAGGAACCTGATCTCACTGTGAAGTTGGCCATGCCCTGAGGAGTGGTGTGGACCAGAAATCCCATCTAATCTGAACTTTTCCATGGTTCTGGGTGCTGAAAGATGTCCACAGGGAAAAGCCAGAGGGCATAAGGCATGGGATTAATATCTGTTTCCTGTCTGGGCTGCAGGGCAGAATCCCAAAGAGCATGATAGCTGGAGTCTATCTCTGCATCATGAGCCTTGCACAGATTCTTTATTCAGCCTTGATTTTTTCTCTTGTGGATTTTATCTCATCTCTAAAGTCATGGGAACCGAAATTTTATGTTCCAATTTTTTTTCCTCTTATCAGAGAAACATTGCTTTTCATTGCTATCTCTCTTGTCTAAACCCACTTTTAGCATGTTTTTTAAAAAACAGCACAACTATCAGGCTGGGAAGAGAATTATTGTGTTAATTAGGTATAACAGTATGAAATGAAGAGGGAGGTTAAAGACAGATAACAGGGAAGCTTTTCACTGCAAGACTTTGAGGGATGTAGAAGTATTAAGTAATTTAAAACAAGTTTGAGCAACTTCTTGAAACCAATACTGTAGAGAAATACCCCAGATTCCTTGTCTGCAAACTACTGAGCTCTTGTAAGTCCAGCTGGAGAGGACAATAGTGTATATTCAACTTTAGTCTTTTTACATCCCAATAATTTCCACAGTAACACACCAAAATTGCTTTATAAATAATATTTCATTTTGCGTGTGCTGGCCTCACCTTTAAGCTTTCTTAGCAAAAAGGACTTTGGGACATCTAAAAGCTCAACAGAATGTTATATCTGCAAACACAAAGGGAAGAGTTTGGTAGTGTTAGCAAAAGTATCTTTAGGATATTTAAAATACATAGTTGGCCATGTTCTCATGTAAGTAAAAGAAGTTACGGGGTGGAAAGTCCAGGTGGGTTCCCTCAGCCACAACTGGACAGCAGCAAGAAAGAAATACAGGCTTGTGTTTGTGTTGCTTCAGCAGCTGGAAATCTTTGGAAAAATGAAGCTGGAAAAGTGAAACTACGAGAGAAGAGCTTTGGTGTAACCTCTGATCATCCTGGGGCAGTGCAGACAACTGGCTGGGGATGGTCAGCACCCACATCCAGTGGGGTATTCATTTGGGTGATGGTTCATGACAGTCCAGATCATGTGTTTGCTTGGCTGTGACAGGCCAGATGTCACCAGGCCTCTCAGAAAGCTGGAAGGGTGGTATTTAGAGTTCTGGCTGAGAGCAGCACATAAAGACATAACACCACCTCACAGAGCCATTACCTTTAAGGAATAAATTAAATGTGAAGTAGTGTTATCTCTAGCTTCAACCTTGAATAACTTTATCAACTCTTTAAAAAAAGAACAGCTTGGAACATTTTGAAACTTTGTTTTGCAAAATATGCAATAACATTCTTGACCATGGAAAGAAATGAATAAATAATTAACTATTTGCATAAATCACAGCAGGTTTAAAGCAAGAGGGTCTGCTTTGAGAGGACAGTCATAAATGGTAGAGCTAGGGCAGCTGAAAGCTGCTTAGAACTGGGCTTGAACTTAGGCAGGGGTAACTTTGATCTGTGAGTCCCTCAGTCTGGCAGCTTCTCCATTCTTGTGCCAAGCATGCTGATGACATTTCAGGGGGTTACAAGCCATGCATAGTTTACAGATATCTGTGTTAACAAGTGAATCGGATCTGAGAGCAAAGTGAAAGATAGCTGTTGTAGTCAGTGAAATGATTGATGATGAAGGTCATGAAGAACTTGGCATTTTAAAGCATTCTCAGTGAAAAATGGTGTAGGAGACAGAGGCTCCTTGCATGCTGATGTACTGAGATTCCCACCTCAGCCTCTCATTCAAATCATGGAGCTACTTACAAGAGTACTTTGCTTTGATGAAGATAATGTTATGTGTATGGAGCAGGATTTCATATCTGAGCTAGATGGAATGTTTTCCAGATATTTTGTTCCATGCTGTGATTTGGGAAGAAAGATTTTGTTTAAACCCAATGAGGTGTCAATGTGTTGATATAGAAGCTCATGAAAATGTGATTGTAGCAAAGAACAAGAAGGCTGGACCACTAAATTTCTCACTCATCAAACTCCCAGACCACCAGGAGTATGACCTGATGTCAGGTCAAGGGAGGAACCTGGTGTACTTGTTATGGTTTGCAGTGGGCAATTCAGCTGAGATGGTGAAGTGTCTGTGATACTAAAACTGGGAATCCTGCTGTCAAACACCTTCAATAGAAGAGCTTTCAGTGCACGATAGTTGCTGTGGTCATGTTCTTTGAGATTGTATCTCTGAGCTTGGCTTCAATTACGTTTAGTTCCATATGGGTTTGCTCTGTGGATGCAGGCAGCTCCCTTCTCCCTGGAATGTTGGCTTCTCCAACTTCTGGTCTTTCTGGCTGCTAATTATCTTTCTAATTGCACAACAGTGTCCAAAGTTATGTGAATGAGATAACCACTGCAGCTGATAAGGAGCTCAGAGACTCACTGTCTGATCTTGTCCTTGTAACTGAAATGCTTTCTCTTTCAGAAGTGAAACAGAATGTTTTGGGCTGGAAAGGATCTTAAGGGTCATCGCATTCCACCCCTCTGCCATGGGCAGGGAATCTTCCACTACACCAGGTTGCTCAGAGACCCATCCCACCTGGCCTTGAACACTCCCAGGGATGGGACATCCACAATTTGCCTGGGCAATGTGTGCCAGGGCCTCACCACTCTCACAGTAAATAAAGTATTGTACTTTTTTGTTTGTGTGCTTGTTTTGGGGGAGTTTGGGGAGGGGGTGTTGTTTGTTTTTGTTGTTATATTTTGCATAATATGTGAAAGAAAAGCAGTTTAGTTCTGGCTTCACGTTGGAGCAAGCAGGCAAGGTAGGACTATTTGCTTTTGTTAAGCTTATTTCCACTCTTGGATTTTGCAAAGATGGTGCATCTGCCTCTGTGTGGAAAAATGTGTGTGTTTTTGTGCATTGATTCATCATAAAAATAAGTATTAAGCATCATAAAAAATTATATTTGAAAAATAACCACACATCCCGTGTGCATTTAACTTTTGGCTGTACCTATTTTATCACCAAAAAACCCCCAAACAAACTCCTGTATAGATTTTTCTAAAGAAGATACATCTAAAAGTCTTTAAATTGTTAAAAAGAAGTCTAGTTGTAAATAATTTTCACTTTCTGCTCACATTTTCGCACTTGAGGATGCATTTTTGCCTGACATTGCAGTAAGGCAGCAGCCCCAGCCCTCCCCTCTAGGTCCATTCATACTCGTGGCCACCGGGTGTCACTATGATATAGATAAAAAGAGGCTCCGGCATCAGAAATAGAATTCAGCTCTGCAAAAGCTTTTCTGCCAGAATTTATTCGTCGTGGCAGTCTTGTAAAGCACATTCGTCTCTTCAGGTCCGGGATAATGGAGTCTGCAAGGAACAGCCTTGACTCTGATGGTGCTGGCAACTCATTCAGGGTGCCAAAATCATGCCAAGGCTGAATCTCTGATTTTGAACTCAGGGCAGAGTCTGGAGTGTTGGGGTGTTCAGTAATTAGGGCAAGTGGCAGGAAGGAGATTGCATTTGTTTATGAGCATCGAGGGGTTTCTGGTTTTACTGTTTTTCATTACACATTCCTGTAGCCAAAACATGAGGAAAAAACCCCAACAACCTGCTGTTTCATCTCAGCAGCACATCCCGAATTTATGTCTTTAGAGCTGTAATGACAGTTAATTGGAACATTTTGTCCTTGCAATACTCACATTTTCCACTTTTCCCTATATTATTCCAACATCTCTTTGCCCTGTCTCCTCTCTGAAACCAGCCTTAATCTGAAAATGAAGATGGAGCTCCGTGAAAGAGGTTCATTCTATGTGGAAACTGTGCTGCTTTGAATGCTGGGAGAAGGAAATAGGAAGTCTTCTTGTGGAACCACTTGTTTCTTTGATTTTTGTTTGGTTTTCAGCCACCTTGTCTTGCTGTTGGCAAACTAAGTCCCTGAAGACTCTTGAATTCTGCCTGCATGCGTGACAGCAATTAAAGGAAGGTGCTCATAAAAATAACAGGCCTATTTATTTCTGCATGGGACAAGATTCCCATCCAGATGTGACTGCCTGGGATTGGTGGGTGGGCATTTTCTGTGGGACACAAGGGAAGAACATAATTTTTCCCCTTGCCACTTGTTTCTCGTGCTGTCTGGGAGTATGTGGCTGCTGTGCCCCAGCCTTTTCCCACAGCTTCCTGCTCCAGGCTCTTCCCTGTGACAGGTGATGGTTAGAGGTGGAGATTCCTCATCTCCTGCACAACAATCTCCATTTGTCTCTGTTTTAGCAAGGTGTGGTTGGAAAGGACCAGGCAGCGTCTCAAGGCCATCATTTTAAACAACTGACAAATAGCAAAAGATGCAAAACCTTTGAGGCTCCACAGAAAAGATCAAAGGACACAACTGGCCATCTCCTGATGCTAGAGAAGAGTTCAGGACATTTCTTCCATGTGGAGCCTACCTAACCTTAAAGGAAACACTTCCATCTCCTCTCCTCCATGGGAAAGAGGAAAATCCAGAGGTGTGGACTGACTCCCTTCAGATCAGCCTTGGAGTCTGCTTCTTCCATAATCCTAACCAGCTTCCATAGCCAGGCTGGGTAAGGCAAGAACAGGATGATATGTCTTGTATTGTGCAAACTCTGACATTCATTTTTCAAAATTACTGAGGAGTGTTGTGCAGCAGAGTTTTTTATGTGCCTCATTATAATTTTTTGGCTAGTGTGCTGCTGGCTGCCATACGGCTCAATATAAAAATCTTTATGGGTATCTGCTGTCTCTCATAATACAAAAAGATATGTTAATTAACACTAATTAAATCAATCTAAAACATATATGAAACATAGCCCCACAAATTAGATAATTGAAGGAAGTTGGCCAAGTCCTTAGTTTTTGGCTAAATGCGGTTGATGCCTCATGAAATCACTGATAACACTCTCCTGCTCTGGGTGTGCTTATGCTGTGCAGACATTCCTGGTGCTCCAGAGTTTTCTTAGTCACTGAAGGTGCAGGAACAGGGAAGTAAGTGCATGTTGTCATTTTGAACACAGCTGGAAAAACTAGTTGCAACATATTGGCATTTCTTGCTGTTGCTCTGAAGGGGGAAATTTTTTCTCAAGTGCCCTTCTGATGTGAGTGGCTAATTCGGATTCACAGCCCAAAACTGGTCCCTTCTGTAGCAGAGCTGACTTTAAAACCTGAGTTAGGAAGTAGGAAACAGAAAGCAGATTTGTTTACATGATTGTACCTGGAAAAATTGTTCAAAATACTGAGAAAACACAAAGTATCACAGGCAAAATATCTCTGCCCAAGGAATTTCACTTACTTTCTTGTCAATGGATATAAGCCACTAATTACTGATTCAGACACTGAGAAAGGATGGAAAGACAAATAATTCAAAAATCACTTAGAGAAACACTTTTCCTCCCCTTCCCCAGGATAAAGTTCAGTCCAGCATGTCTCCTCCCTTCTTCCCACTCTCCACATCCTTTGTCCCTGTGTGCTCCCCTAGGTCCCCACTGACTAGTTTGGGCAGGCGCCAGGCAGCACAGGAGGCTGGCTCAGTGTGTAGTGATTTCTTTCTGCTAATACTTGCTTCTGGCTCTTTTCCTTTGCTGCTCCTTATCTCTCCCTGCTCCAGCCTGGGATCCTCCATGAGCCACCATTCCTTTGGAGATGCCACTGCAGGGTGATGTACACTGGGGCTATCCCTGCCACAGTGTGCATTGCCCATGTCCCTGAGGGCTGTCCCCAGCCTGGTTTGGATCATCCACATCCTCAGACCCTCTTCTGTGTCCTCACTGTAGTGTGAGTGGCCCACAGCCACAGTCTCTTTGGGGTGTCACTGCTCCAGAAAGCTCATCCGTAGCCACAGCCTCTCCAGGGTGTCCCTGCCTCAGTGGGGATCACCCATGGGCTACAGTCCCTCAGAGGGAAACTTCTTCAGCCAGGGAATGCCTCCTTCCAGGAGTGTCTCCAGCCCTGTCCTCAGGAGCATCTTCCACGTGCCCCTTCCCTTCCTCCAAATCTCTCTCTTCACTTTCTCTTCAAAGGTTTTCTTTGGCATCCAAAGAAGACACCTTTGTCTTTGTCTCCTGTACCTCTTGCCCTCAGTGCTTGCCCCCATTTCTTAAATATGTCTGAGCAGAAAAGCCAAGTGCTCCTCTGACTGGTTGAAATGTTTGCGATATGGGCTGTTTTCATGTCTCAGAGCTGTCTGGATGTGGCTGTGATCAGCCCAGGGCAGTTCATGGCCTCCTCCCACACAGGTCATCCCTGCAGTCCTCTGCTTCCCAAATCCTGCCAGTGATGCCCAGTACAAGTATTCCCAGTGGGGTGTGAAGAATGTCCTCACTTACCCTCCAGGTTCCTATGAAACACTGAAAACTTTACACAGCTCTGTTATCCAGAAAGGAATAACCAATGCAGCAGTTAAAGCACAAAATGAAAAAAAAATATATATAAAAGAAGAAAAAAAAAAGGTATTTGGGTTTTTTAGTTTGTTTGTTTTGTTTTGTGTTGGTGTGGTTTTTTTTGTTTTGTTTTGTTTTGTTTTGTTTTGTTTTGTTTTGTTTAAAAGATTTCTCCAGCTGGTATATTTTCTTTCAGATTACTTATTTATTTTAAGGAACCAAAGTGTTTGCTGACAGAGGCATAAGACCTTTTATAGGCTAGAATAACAGCAATCTATCTCCTCCTGTAACTCTCTGACAGCTACTAAATCAATGACAATAAAGCATCAATGGTTAACGCTGTACAGTTCATTCTGGAACAAAAATAGCTATGAGGGTGCTTGTTGTGATCCCATAGTTAGGCACAAAAGGGAACTTGGTCTAAAACTGGGCATTTGGGATCTGCATTATGTGGAAAAATATGTCAATTCAAACTGGCAGTGTTAGAGCCAGACACAGAAAAAGGGTAGTGGTTGAAGGGCAAAATTCCCGACTTGGTCACTGATTTCCTGTTTGACCTTGAGAAATAACTTTAATCTTTGATGAAGGTGGGGCTGCTGGTATTTCCCCATTGGTTAAATGAGAATAGCATCTGTTGTTGATCAGTTATTTGAGGATCTCTGATGGAAGGCACTAAGCAAGTATTGATTATAGCAGTTGTGTTATAAATGTTGGCTGGAGCAGAATTCAGTTCACAGTTTTCCCACAGGAACAGGAGACACTGTGAGAGAACCTGCACATGATGTAAAGCAACGTGGTTTTCTGGTTTGGTGGGCACAGGTTGCTTACAGATAAATCCATATTTGGAATTAAGTGACGCAGCATTTACTTGGTTGGGTTTTTGCTATTACATTTGCTTAGTAGTACATTTTAAACTTTGTGGTGTTCCTGAAAAGAACAGAAGGTACTAGTAAAATATTGCATCTGTTTGGAGTGCATTTTAAACACAGGATTGATTACTGTTTAGGAGAGGGGTAAGACTCTTTGAACACAAGATAGAATTTTGCCAGCGATGGAAGGAGAAGTCATTTTAAAAAGTCTCAGAATTAAAAGTCAATGATGTTGCTAATTTAGAAGAAAGAGCTGTAAAATAGATTGCAGTTTGTTTATGTTCAGAAAACACCTTGATGGTGGGGTGTGGAGTGAGGGACAATAGGCAGCGTGGCTGCAGGAGCAAGTTCATTCATTAAGATTAGAGTTCATTTGCTGTGGTCAGTTTATAAATGACATAGGTGTTTACTGTAGGACAGACTCAGAGGGACCTCCAAAGGTCTAGTCCACTCCTCTGGAAAGGATCAAGCAGATCTGTATGATTTCTGACACATTCCTCTGGCATATTGCTAGACCTCTAGTGATGGAGACCCAGCCTCAGCAGGAAATCCACTGCACTGCTGCACTAGGCTTTCCAGCAAAATGTTTTTCCTAGTGTTTAATCTTTCTTGCTGTAAATTAAACCTTCCTTCCTCGTGTATATTTCCACAAAGAACAGATTATTCCCTTCCTCTTTATGACAGCTTGCTATTTGAAGATGGCTACCTGTATGTTTTGCTCTTTCCTTTCAGCTGAATATCCCAGTTCTTTCAGTCTTTCCTCCCCTCTGGACTCTTTTCTTCTAGGCTACACTTTCCTGGAGTGCAGTGCCCCAGCCCAGCTGTGTTCTTGCCAGTGCTGGACAGAACAGAAAGGTTGATTCATGTCTCAGAAACCTTATTTTTGTTTCTCTATCTCAGTATGACACTTGCCATTTTCACAGCAGTGTGATGCTGCTGACTCATGCTTGGCTTGTCATTGGCTGTAACACCTACACCCTTCTTTGCAGAGCTCTTACCTAACCTGTTTCTCCATATCCAATATTTGCACATTCTGTTGACTGTAGAGCATTGAAATTGCATTTTTTTAAACTTTATTTCCCTCCCTATTTTTCTAGTTCACAAATACAATTTTGCATTCTATTCCCGTGTGTCTCTAGTTTCTTCTAGCCTTATTCCATGGTGGTAGCTGTGAATGAAAACACTGAACAGGACTGAATCTGGGGTATATGTATGTAGATAGTTCTTCCTAGACTGGGTTTTGCAACTTGCTTGTGTAAATGTTGTGTTAGACCATATAAACAGTCTTGTTAAAGTCATTACAGAGGACATGGAATCACAGAATAGTTCAAGTTGGAAGGGACCTCAAAGATCATCCAGTTCCAACTCCCCTGCCATGGGCAAGGACACCTTCCACTAGCCCAGGTTGCTCCAAGCCCCGTCCAACCTGGCCTTGGACACTTCCAGGGATGGGAAAACCACAGCTTTTCTGGGCACCCTGTGCCAGGGCCTGCCCACCCTCTCAGTAGAGAATTTTTTCCTAATATCTAATCTAAATCTCTCAGTTTGAAGCCATTGCCCCTTGTGCTGTCACTACAGGCTCTTGTAAATAGTCTTTCTCCATCTTTCTTGTCTGCCTCTCCTGTATTATAAGACCCCTTATCCTTTCAAAGTTAGCAATTAAACTGACTTGTAGTAAAAACCTTATGGAAGCTTGTGAGTTGGTTCATTTGCTGCAGAATGTTCACAGGGGTGCCAGTCACAAAGACCAGTCAGCAGTTCCTTGTTTTTTCTGTTTTACCCTTTTTAAGGATGTGCAGTGCTTTGCACCATTCCAGTCTTCCACTGCCCCCTCACTTGCCCTCCTTCTGTCCTGGGAGGTGACTGCTGGTGCTTTTGAGGTTACTTGTGGCAGTTCTGTAGAAATCCTTGGATGAAGTCCATCATGCCAAACCAATTGCTCTCATCTTCCCTTCATAAGGGAAGGATCCTTGGTTTCTCCTTTTGCTACTAATAGTAACAGGGTAGACTTGATGCAAAAGGGGCATTAACCATTATGGTCTTTTTGGCATCACCTGACAGTCACTTCCCCTGCCTGTTAAATAGCAGAGTAACACTTTCCTTGTTTATAGTGAACAAAGCTTTACTCAGTCTCTTTTTTACTATTAATGTATTTATGGAATGATTCTTGTTACCCTCTGTGTCTCCTGCTTTTTACTTTCTCCTTTATCCTTATGTGCTTATGTTTTTCTTTTGTATTGTCCTTGGCAATCTGATTTAGTTCCCATCTATTGTGTTCCTCTGTCTTAAATCTGACACCAATGAGCAGCTCATAATATATCTTAATTGGTCAATTATGCGTGGTAGAAAAATGAAGGATAAACAGTTTCAGCTCTTGATAATTTTTGCCTAAATTGCTGCTGTGCAGTAAGGGTCACTTATTGAGAACCTTTATCATTCATCATTTTGGGAGATTTGACAAGGTGAATGTCCAGGGCTCGCTTTTCTCTCCTCACATTCCCTCTCACTGCAAAATCATAACAAATGCCGATCAAAAAGTTCCTTGGTTTGATTAAAAGTAGGGTGACCTTTGGTTTAGTCTGCTATTCTGCAGAGACATACCCCTGGTAGTCCAAAGAGGTGCCAAATGTGCTATTTATTCCACATATCTTACTATGCAGTGGCTCATAATTAACAGGCACTGATCTCTTCTGGTGATCAGTGACAGGACTTGAGGAAATGGCACGAAGTCGTGTCAGGGGAGGTTTAAGGTGGGTATCAGGTAAAAGTTCTACACCTAGAGGGTGGCTGGACACTGGGACAGGCTCCCCAGGGAAGTGGACATAACTCCAAGCCTGACAGAGCTTGGGAAGTGTTTGGACACGTCGTGGGATTCTTGGTGCTGTCTTATGCAGGGCCAGGAGCTGTACTGGATGGTCCTGATGCATCCCTTCCAGCTCAGGATATACTATGATTCTATGACTAATAACAGCACTAAAACCAATCCAAGAGCTGCCTTCAGTTCATGTTTTGGTTTTAGATCCACGTTTGAACTGCCAAGGTTCAGTGTGATGAGATGATCCCGGCGGTTTTACGCGAGTGACGATCATCTGCAACTCCCACCGGGGTGAGCAAAGTGGTTTATATTAAGGGCTGTAATTCAGCATCTCATTGCATATGCAAATGAAAGAGATTAGTGCATTTGTACCACCCATATTTCCACATCAGTAAAGAGAAGGTGCAGTGACAAGACAGCTCTCTAAACCCAATTAGCTAAAGCAAATCCCAAAGATCTACTCCTATCTTGTCTGAGAAATGTCACCTAACACTGGAACATGTGTTACCAGGAAACACACCTTTTGATCACGTCAAGAGCCTTCAAGGAACCAACATTCAGATAACTTGCAGATTCTCTGTCAGGAGACGTGAAGGGAAACGCAAGGCAAGTTAAGAGAACTCATTTGTAGAGTTTTACATCAATTCGACTCATCAAAATCCTCTAACACAAATTCCTTTAAAATTAAAAGAATATGGCCTTAGATGAGTAATTTCATTAGTTTGACTAATGTTCATTGGGGATTTTTGAGATTTAAAGCGCCATATGAAGCTGAGTATTCTTTTAGACTGCTGCAGGGTTGGATAAATGATCTCACATTTCTCACCTGCCTACACTCTGTGTTTCCACCCCCTCTGCTCACAATCTGGGTTTTGCTACACTCTCTGGCCTAATGTCTCAGCATGTTCTGACTCCTCCTTAGTGCCAAGACGTACTGTGGAACGGGCTAGAAATAAAGGCAGAGGCAGATTCATGTTTACTTTGTACGTGGACTCAGACATTATGTAATTTCTATGGGTCCTCATACACACACAGAAAGACACATTTGTGGGGAAATGGAAATAGACACTAATTTTTATGTTTGATGTACATGATATAGAGCTGGAACCTGTGCTTGGATATTGTCTTAGTGCCCAAAGCAATGACCAAAGCTGTACAGAAGGAGGGGTTTGTAGCAGTGGTTTCCTTGTGTTCCTGCACTTTGCTGTTAAATGAGCAGGAGTGTGCTGCTTGATACCTCTTAGTAAGTCCTCGTTTTGAAGGGAAGAAAAAATCCTGCAAGGCCCCATAATTTGGCTAACTACTCAGGCCTAACATTGACTCCTTGGAGACATCATGAAGAGGCCTTCATTCTGCAGCAAACAGATTGGCACTGCAGTGATGATAATTGTAATTATCATGAGCATAATAAATAAATGGCAATGCATTTTGCTAGCTTTAGGAGACTGAGTAATCTGGCAAACAGCTTGCTGCACTCTATCACACAATAATGATATTCACTGCCAGCCTGGGAAGTTTACCTAGGGGCTGTGACTCATGTTTGTTTTGAAAGGCACAGCATTAAAGGCCAGAATTATGTCTGTTGTGAAGAACACTGCATTTAAGTAATTACAAATGCAAAACTAAAACAAATCCACAAGGAAAAAAAAAAAGCAGTAATTGATCTCCCTGTTCCACACACTTTCAGTCCTTATTTTATTTATAAAAGTTTTGCCACTGGGGTGGATTTCTTGGAGTGGTTTAATTTCTGGTATTAAACATCTGGTGGTACATGTGTGGGGTCTCCTGCTCTTACTAGAGCAGCTGGACATCTCCCCCTTCAGTGTCCTTTACGCTGGAACATGGTGGGGAATGGAAGTGCTCATGGAACCCAGGGAAAGTGGGTCACTGGATGTGAAAATCCTGGTCCACACAGCGAGCAGATGTTTCACATCTCTATTCTTGCCATAAAAGCCACTGTTTAACAGTCATAGGGTTCATAGTGGTCATGCTCGAGGTTGATCTGCTGGAGACAGACACCACCTTGTCAACCAGACCAGAGCACTGAGTGCCACATCCAGTCATTCCATGGACACCTCCAGGGATGGAGACTCCACCACCTCCCTGGGCAGCCCCTTCCAGTGTCTGACTGTCCTTTCCAGGAAGAAATTCCTCCTGCTGTCCCCCCTGCCCCTGCCCTGGCACAGCTTGAGGTCATTCCCTCTCCTCCTGTCCCTGTTCCCTGGGAGCAGAGCCCGACTCCCACCTGGCTACAACCTCCTGTCAGGGGGTTGCAGAGCCAGAAGGTCCCCCCTGAGCCTCCTTTTCTCCAGGCTGAGCCCCCCCAGCTCCCTCAGCCACTCCTTAGACCCTTCCCCAGCTCTGTTGCCCTTCTCTGGACTCACTCCAGCCCCTCAATGACTTTCCTGAACTGAGGGACTCAGAACTGGACACAGCACTTGAGGTGTGGCCTCACCAGTGGCCAGTGCAGAGGGATGGAGAAGGTGGAACCAGGCTCTTCTCAGTGGTGCCCAGTGACAGCACAAGAGGCACTGGGCACAAATGGAAACACAGGAAACTCTATCTGAACACAATAAACCACTTTTTCCTCTGAGGGTAGTCAGACACTGGCACAGGTAGCCCAGAGAAGCTGTGGAGTCTCCTTGGAGATGTTAAAAATTTGACTGGCCACAGCCCTGGGCAATCTTGTCTAGCTGACCCTGCTTGAACAGGGAGGTTGGACTAGGTGATTTCCAGAGGTCACTTCAACCTAAACAATTCAATGATTCTGTGAGAATAGAAATAATTGCCTAAAATCTTCTGGAATGACTCATACTTCTGAGAGCGGTTTCTTGAGTGACTCAAACCAACTTAAGTCCAGGCTGTTCACAGTCCTGTCTCACTCCCTGGTGCTGGGTACAAGTTTCTCTCATTCTTTAAAGGCCATGAGAACTAGCAGCAATTACAAGGCTTTCAGACTCCTGGGATCACAGGTCACTGATTTATTTTCACCAGAGCATCCCTGTTGCTCTGATTCTGGGTGTTTGCCACTGGTTAAGCCTGAATTTGGGGAATGTTGAGGCTTTGCCCTGACCCGCTACTTGGGCAGATAAACTGTGTCATAGAAGGCAAGTTAATTTCTGGGGGTGCAGCAGGGAGATGTTAGGAAGATATTAAACATGCATTTCCCTTAGAAAATACACATTTATGTCTTTATTTAAAGAGATATGTTGTTTTTCCCATTGTTTATTTTATGTATGGGTAACTTCATCAGCCGCTCACAAGCAAAATGTCACCTCTGTGCTCAGAGGACTTCCACTACCAGTATTCAGCTATTCTTCTTGCTGCAAGAAGTACATGAAGAGCCCTTAGAATTAGGTGCAAAACCTGAAAACACATTAATATCACAGATGACTATTTAGACAAATATTATGAACAGTGCCTTAAGCAAAATGCTTTAGAATAGACTCTAATAACCAGGAGGAAAATACAATTCCAAATCTTTTTTTTTTTCTTTAAAAATTGCTCCCTGGAAGACGTATAGACCACTGAAAAATTTAATTTCAGTGTTGTTTCTGGTCCTAGAAAGGCACTTAGCAGCTTTCCTAAACTGGGGCCAGAGCAAAGAATAAATTGTAACTCCAGTCCTTCCCTGTGTGTTGAACTGTCGGTTTCCCTGGTGTGCTCCCTGAGGTGAGCTCAGTCCAGCAGCTCCTTCTCCCTGTCCTGTGCTCCTCCGTGCCCTGCCACACCACCCAGCATGGCTGGGCTTCAAGTGCTGAAGCTGCTAGGTACCTGACTTGGCAGATAAGCTGGGAGATTTATTTTTTATCGGCAAACCCTGTTACCTCTGCCAGCCTTCTAGTTTCTCACCCAAGTGTTGTTTAGAGTTACTGTCAACCTTTGCTATTGCCAAGCTTTTAGTCAAGATGAGTCAGGCTAAAATAGGCATCGAAGAGTAATGCGTAAGGCTGGGGAAAATAAGTTAGAAATCTTTCACATTTGCCTTCTAGTTTCTGAGTTGTTCACAGCACATTTGTTTGGCACTTCTCTGCAAACTTTGAGGCTAGAAATCATTTTGAAAAAACAGGTAAGTGTTACAGAATCCTAGAATGGTTTGGTTTGGAGGGGATCCCAAAGATCATCTTGTTACAACCCCCTGCCATGGTCAGGGACATCTTCCACTAGCCCAGGTTGTTCCAAGCCCCATCTAATCTGGCCTTGGACACTTCCAGGGATGGGGCAGCCACAGCTTCTCTGGGCAACCTGTGCCAGGACCTCATCACCATCCCAGGGAAGGATTTCTTCCTAGTATCTAATCTAACCCCAATTTATTTCAGTTTGAAGCCATTCCCCCCGGTCCTGTCACTCCAGGCTCTGGGACATTGTCTCTCTCCATCTTTCTTGAGGGCTCCCTTCAGGTCCTGGAAGGCCACAATTAGGACACCCTGAAGTTTTCTCCAGGCTGAGCAATCCCAATTCTCTCAGCCTTTCCTCCTTGTCTCCAAGACTTGAGTCATGATGGAAAACACCCAGGCTAACCAGGGCAAGCTGAAAACTGCTGTTGATGTTGGGTGCCCCAGTACCTCTGGCATTGCCAACAACCTTCTAACAAGGAGGGCAGCCCATGGCCATGGCACAGTGACACCTTTTCAGCTGTGTGATGTGTTCTTCTCCTGGGTCTTTGTAATTTCTTGAGGTCTGTGGTGGTGTGTTCCCTTCCTGCATAAAAAAATAAAATACTCAGAAACCCATTTTCATTATTTTGTGCATTCACACAATATGTTATTTTTGGTTTTTTCTGCTGTTCTAAAACAATTAACTTGATGTCACCTCTTAGGTCAGCATTAATTATGTTAACACTCATGTATCACTCATGTGTGATATTCAATCTGCATATTGCATTATCTATATAATACATTCTATTAATTTTGATTGTATGCATTTAATATAACATACTGTGAACTTTTTCAAGTTGCACAGGTTAAGTATTGCAGTAACCACTGAAATTTCACACAGCAATAATGAATTACTCTTGTAACCAAGGACTGCAGTGTGCTGGACTATAGTGAATGTGGAGTAATATGTACTAAAAGCAATAGTTCAAAAATACATTTTCAGTTTATAGGATGGTAGCTCAATAATAATCCCTCGCTGTGTGTTTTGATTCAAAGTTCCATTATGGGAACTGCCTATTTCTCTGCCAAAGTCTTGGCTCAGAAGATTCACAGTTGATCCCCGTGAAAAACAGGTGATTGGATTTTACTCTCATTATCCTGCCTCCAGTTGTATTGATTTAAAAATAGGATTCTGGAAAAGAAGAAAGGAGAAAGGATGAATTTTAAAACAACCCTTAAGCATCAGAAATCAGACAGAGACTACCTGGGCAGCAGACTAGCCAATATGCACCTCTGGAGCAGTTGATTCTGGCCTGTGTCAGAACCCAGAGGCTGAAACAGGAGGGCTTTGGATCTCATCAAGTATGGCAGTTTCCTCTTGTAAAAGAATTATCAGAGGGATAAAAACCCAAACCCAACTCTAAGGCTTTTGGGTAAATAAAACTCAGAGTGGAAAGAGGGCAGGCTGGAGGGAGAGCCAGAGAAGGAAAGAAAAGATTGGTGTGGAGAAGGGATTTAAGGAGGACAGCTTTTTATAACCTGCTCACATGGAAAAAGAAAAGGAGAAACTCCTGAAAAGAGAAGGAAGACAGCTGATAAATGTGATGCATGTGAAGCTTTTTTTAAACTTTGTTGGCAAAACAAGAACTGGCTGAGACTTTCAATAACATTCGCTGTAGACTTTTAGCAAGGAAGTTGCAAAGCACTGGGAGAAGCTAATGATAGGCTAATTTTTAGAAACTTTAGTAGATGTAATCCTCGAGACTTTAAACTGGGTCATTTGGTATTGACTCCAGGAAGACTCCTGGAAAACCTTTTACCTTACCTGGACTGAGACAAAAACTAAAATGCAGTTGTGTAATGCTGTCATCCAACACTTCCAGGTAGAATAAGTACTCTCCAACTTCATAGTTTTTAATAAAGGGAGAAGTCACTGTTGGCAAACATGACTTACTCTGATTTCTGAGGGGTTTCTGAATGGCTCCTGTGTGCCCCTTTGATAAAAGAAAAACTTTGACACTACAAACGCAGCAATAATGTGGGTTAAAATTGTCCTTGCTCATGGGCCATGGGAATGATGCAGGTGATGAGGGTCTTAACATAAGATTCCTTCAGGAATCTCTTCTTGGTCTGGTGCTGTTTAGGATCTTCAGAACTAATCACAAGAAATCACAGGTGATGCCACTGACATAAAGAAACAGGAAAGAGAACTGGTTACTGACACAGCCTCGCCTTGATCTCCTGAGGAGGTGGGTTCATCTGAACAACATGCATTTTACTAATGTGACATGCCAGGGCACACATCCAGGGACAAAGAAAGCAGTTCTCCCTTGTAAGGTGGGGCAGAGCATCCCCAAGGCAGCAGATCTGGAGAGGAGGCAGAGGCAGTAGCAGGTAATCAATCAAGCATGAGCTCCGGTGCAGAGGCAGAGCTAAAGGGCAATGAAAGAAGGAGGTGGGGGAGCAGGACTCCTGATTATTAGCGGGGTCACCACGGGAATACCATCTGCTCGGGTGTCAGCACCTCGACAGAGGGATGTTGACAAGTTAGAGGTGATGAACCATGTGAGGTCTGTGCAATTCACCTCAGCAGAGAGGAAGTTGCAGCTCTCAAATATCAGTCAAGATAATAGAAAATATCACATTCGAGGTATTCAATGCATGTCTGACAAAAGATGGATATGTAAAAAGTTTCAAAGATGCAGAATGCCTGCACAAATCAGATTTGCAGGTGCTTCAGTCCTCTCAGAGGATTTCTGCTTTGGAGCTTAGACATGAAGGCAGGAACATGAATTTTATTGAGGGGTTCTGAAATTCTTGCTTGGAGTCAGGGAGTATCAACAGCAGGCTGGCTCTGTCACACACCTTGAAGCCATCCCAGAAGAATCTCCCTGTTCGTTGGCTAAAGGGAAGGCATCTCCCTGGCCATCTGGGATCCTTAAAGCCATCCTTGCCTTAGGTTTGGGCACCTTTAGAGTGAAGGACTGATTTGTTTTCTCAAAAAGCCAAGCTTCAGTTCCAGCAGAGCAATCTGCTTCCTGTGCCAGACTTCCAAGTTAATCTGACTGATGGTGTTTCAGACTTTTCCCTCTGCTCTGCCCGGGTCTGGAGTTCTCAGGTGAATATTCCTAATTTTGAGGAAATTATTATTTGACTAAGGATCCCAAGTTAGATATACTTTGTCAGGGTATTAACTTATTAATATGACAGAATAACTGAATATGTTTCCCCCCTTTCTAGCACTAAGCAACCAGGCAAGAAAAAATGTCAAGTTTTTGGCCATATTTGACACAAGAGTTCAGCACAGATTTCAAATTTTTCCTTCAGATGCTTTTAGCAGTATCTATTCAGGGAGCTGTGCAGAAATGCTCTGAGTATATTGGCATATTCTCTTGAAATCCTAACACTGCTCCTTGAGGGAAATGCATCACAGGAATATTTCAGGTGCCGTGCTGCCCATGAATCATGCATAATGCTCTCGCTCCAGGAACGTTTTCTTTTGGGCAGTGGGTTGTTTTTTTTTTCTTTTCCCTGCAATCTGGGACCCTGAGCGTTTCTCAGAGTTCCTGGTAACAGCGTGTCTGTTCCCAAAATAACAGTATCTGGCAGCAGAAGCACACCCTGAGCTCTCCCATGCAGCTGCTGCACAGGTGAGCAGTGACACCTGCGCTGGGGCCATCTGGACTCAGTGGCAGGACTGAGGACAGTGGCAGGGCTGGGATGATGCCCAGGAGAGAAATGTGTGTTCTCACTCCACAGAACCGGAGTTATAAGAATGACAAGCACCAAAAAAGGCAGAGAAGTCTTTTACTCCCCTGCTTTTTCACAAGAGTAGTGTCAGGGGTTGTCAGGCCCGGGGAATTAAGCCAGATGAGGCACAGGAGGGTGTGTCATCCCCTGGATCCTCTGCCACTGGTGCCTGAATGTCCCCCCTAGTTGTGACACACTGAGGAAAGCCAACAAAAATGTAGGGAGTTTGCTAGTGAACCACTTGAAGAGAATTGCCAATGAAAGAATGAATGTTTGGTGGCAGATCTGTAAAAGGGGAATAGAAGTCTTAACAGATCAAAAATAAGACATGATCCCAACTTAGAAAAATTCTGGAGGATTTTCAGTTTTTTTTCTTCATAAAATGCTTTTTGTGAGAAAAAAAATTGTTTTCATGTTGGTTTTAATTTCTTTCAAGAAGTCGCAGGGTTTTAGTAGAACTCAAATTAAGGGCAACTCTTCCCTGCAAATCTTTCCATTTTCAACACTGAAAGTTCTCCTTGTTGAGCAAGTAGGAAGGGAGAATATGGGATGAAAAAAAAACTCAACTCCCTTAAAAGTTTCCAGGTGTCAAACTGCATCCACAACATCCACCGAAGAACCATTTATTCCAGGCAATTTAAGAAAGAAAATTCTGTTCTCCTGCCTTACACTTTCTAAATTTTCAGCAGCAAGCCAGTACCACCATGGGATGGACCCTTTGGGGACCATGAATACGACAAAGCTGCACAGGGAGATAATGCAGGGACAGTCACCAGGGAAAGAGGAGGGAGAGCAGAGAGGGTGGAGGAAGGCTTGTCATCATCATCATCCAACTCTGTTGAGGAGTGGGAAGCAGCATTGTTTGGGAAGGAAGGCAGCAAGACAGGGGCTGCACTGTGGGAGGAGAGAGAAGTGGGGCTGCAACAGGAAGAAGTCAAGAAGAGGATGGGGGTTGTATCACAATGCTGGTGGACATTTCAGGTCTGGGTAGTTTTTTTTGAAAAGATTGAGTAATTGAATTCAAATATTTCATTGGGTTAGCTGAGCTCCACAATGAGTCGTTTTCCAATTATTTTTTTTCCTGTTTGTTTTGAATAAATACACATTCAGAACTGATACTTTTAAATCTCCTTCACATAGAGTGGTTGCTTTCCAAGCCCTCCAGGAAATCCTGGATGCATATTTAATGTCTTGCTGGCTGCTAACAGCCAAGTGACTGAGCTTGAACACATTTTTCAGGCGAGGAACTATCACCGGGATATTACCAGGTAAAGGTGAGCAGTTCAGGCAATCACTGGGAAGACAGACTTGTGAAACTACTGATTCAGCACTGTAATGTTTAGGTAAATGCTACAACAGCTCTTTAAGAGAGAAAAGCGAGACACTTCTTATGTGTGACTCACTAATCACTGTCGGTGCTGTAGAGCCTGGAGTACAAATTCCTTTTGTCATGAAAATGCTTGCTCCTTTGATCCCCACAACATCATTAAACAGTTTCTAAAGAGTAAGTAAATCTTTTGGCACATTCTTTGCAAAATAAGCGTTTCAGGACTCAGACGCATGTGGGTGTGTTTGTGATGCTGAGGAGATTGATACCGATACAATTTTTAGCAGCGGGTGCAGACTGTGCAAGTATCTTTGCTGGAGGAAAGAGGGAGAGAGGTTTTTCTACCTCCTTTTCCAAAGCAAATATGTAGAAAATGGAAATGCACGTGGTAGCCACACAGGATTGCTGCACAGAGGCTGCTGTTGGAAATCGAACCTATTTTGCCTGTCTGCAGGATGGCTATGGATGTACTGGCACATGGCATGTGCCCATCAGCACATTTTCAAAGGGTTTTTAAGAATTTTATTGGTTCTCATGGTTCAGGTAAAACGCATGGATGTTTTTTCTGGACAGCTTGGTGCTGTTGAGGACATTACCAGCTCTTTCCCATGACCAACCAAAGCTACAGGCTGGTGGTTGTGGTAACTGTAGGTTGAGTTCTGTCTCCGGGACCCAGTGCATGTTGAAGGCACATGGAGCTTATTTTGTTTTTCTGAGTGGATCACTTTCTCAGCTGCTTTAATACCTGGCAATTGTGGGTTTTTTTGTGGCCCTATACAAGTCAGCCCAGTACTCTGCTGACCCTTCAGAGCTCTGCACCCACTAAATTTAAGGGGCAGGGGGAAGAATAGTTATCCACAAAAATTTCACCGAAGGTTCTCTGGTATTTATCTAGTAAATTCACAAGGCTTTAGCTAAAATGGGAAGAGCTTATGAGCTTACTGAAAGAATACTGTAAATCTAAACCATTCAAAGAAGCACGACTATTTAGAAGTGTAAGAACAGCATTCTCATGCCACATAGCACTCTGTGTGAAATAAGTTTATACCCTTCCAACACGCCATCTGGCAGCAAGCAGTATATTGGTTGGCATCCCAGCCTGTGATCTTGCAAGAAAAATTAAATCATATATAATAAAAGGCGTTTTTAAAAGGCAACATTTTCCGTAACGTTCACTGGAACTAATGGACTTAAAAGTGTTTCCAGTTATCTGTCAGAAAACGTTTTGGTAAACAAGTGTCTGCTCTCAATTGCGACGTGTGTTTGAGTAAAGGGATTTGTGTCACACTCAGACACATGTTGGTGGGGTGCATCTGCACCTCTCAGTGTGCAGAACATTCAGATCTGCACTCCTGCCTGAGCCACTACAGTGGGAGGAATCAGATTATGGGCTTTCAAACGGTGCCCAAACTATGAGTGGTTGTATATTTGGGAGAAAATGGAGCAAGTCTGGTGATTTAGGAAATTAGAGACTGATTGGAAGGAGATACAATCCGTGGAAATTCATATACCTGGGCCCTCCTAGAACTGTTTCTCTGTCCGATTTTGATACCTTTAAATTTTAGGGAATACGATTCATGTCTGTGTTGGATAAGGCATCTCTCCTGTCTTTCCTAGTACTGTGATGTTTCAAGGAAAAAAAAGTCTGGTGAAAAGACAAATATTTGTTTAAAATGCTCAGCAAATCAGACAAAAAGCTTTCTCGTCACTGGATTATGGGTAAATGGTATCTCAAGGAAGATAAGATAAAATACACTCTGATAGATCTGTTCTTATTAGGTTTTATATGGGGAAATGAGGCTGCCCACTTGATGTATGATGAAATGATTAGGTAGAACCTTCTACCCAGCTGTATACAAAGGGTTGCAGAGATTGGATTATGCGAAAAATAACAATTGGAAGCTCAGATTTATAGGGATGAGGATGGGTTAAAATAATTCATGGAGAAATTGCTGTAATTAAAACCACTCTGGCTAGCATTCAGTCTGTTTGTCTCCTTCCATTAAGGGTGCATCTTCAAGTTTGCATTAATATTCTCTGTGCCTTGCTCATGTCTAGGAACTCTTTCATTTGTCACTCCATGCAAATTTAAATTCTACCCTCCCAATCAGTGTTTTGAATCACTGGGATATTGAGTAAGTATATAATTCTTAGTTTAGACGCTGAACATCTGTTGCCATTTGTGTCCAATATGTAATTACAGCAGGGGGAGCTGGACAATCAGAGATTAAAAAGATGCTGCTTAATCTTCCACCACATGTTTCTACTTAAAAAGAGTGACACACTAGAGAAATCTCATGGCCACTTATGGTGTGTCTTCTTCTCCCTCTATCCTTACCCATTGCTTCATTTAATTTCTGTCTGAGACTGCCACAGTCTTTGTGTTTGGATCTGGGAGTGTGTTCCCTTAGACCTTGGGTACCCTGGGTGGTAGGGCATGTTCTGAAGGGCTCCATTCCTGTTTTCCCCTATTAAAATATTGCACCTTATGCCCTGCCTTACTGCAAAGCAATGTGCCCAATGTCCTTTGCAAAGACGTTTGCAAAGATGTGTACCTAAGTGCTGACTGACCTTTAAGAAGAGGCTGGAAGGAAAAACAGGGTGCTCAAGACTAGGCTGGATGGGGCTCTGAGGAACCTGGTCTAGTGGAAGGTTCCCTGCTCATGTTTGTTTGGAACTAGATGATGTTTAAAGCCCCTTCCAAAATTCAAACCATTCTGTGAGTCTCTGTGAAGCAAGAGATGATACTGCAGCAGCAGACAGTGGGAGAGGGAAGGGATTGCCCCAGGAGCTTTCTCTGCCAGTGACCTTTCCCCACAATGTGAAAATGCATCTTGGGCACAACTGGAGCACTTGTGGAGTTTGCCTCACGGGTACCCTGTTGGAGAGGCTGTTAATAGAGCAGCACAGCAGTGCTTGGAGTCATGTGTGGATATTTGGGTGTGCACCAAAATGCTGCCACAGCTCACGCACAGGAGGGAGCAATGCTGGCAGGGCGCTCAGCTCCTGCAGAGAAAGGAAGGAAGGAAGGAGGGAGGCTGTGGTGTTATATCACTTCAGAAGATGTGAGGACACATCAAAGGAGTCCCTCTTAGGGTGCCTGCCCACATGGGCAGGCTGTGGGTGGGTTGCCAGGGTATGTCCTTCCCACGGGAACCACATGAGATGGTGCTGAGTAAGGATGTCATGCCTGTTCATTGACTGGAAGAGCTTCCCATACCCTGGAAGTCTTTGAAAAATACGAGTGCAAAGTTTCACAAGATTAACAAAACAGCTGCTATTTTTGAGTGGAAAATATTTCACTCATTTTGTACTCAGGAGTGGAAACTCATTTTACTGTTGGTAGGAATAGCAAAGCCCAGTGAGATGTACCCAGTACATACACACACACACATTCTAAACTAATACAGTTTTCATCTTTGTGCTTCTGCCTTCTGTACTTTTCCAGGTACCTCCTTCTAGTCTTTACTAAAATTCCAAGTTTTTTTTTTGTTTTGTTTGGCTTTTTTTGTTTGGCTTTTTAGTTGTTTGGTTTTTTTTGTTTGTTTGGGGTTTGAGATTGTTAGTTTATTTGTTTTTAACAGCTAACACACTGAAAATTTCATCTTCTGTAATTTTCTTTAGGACAAAACTGCAAACACTGGTAAAATATATATATATTTCTCTTTTTTTTTCAGAAGAAAATTGGCTTTCATTGTCACCTTGAGAGGATTCTGATTTTCCTAGGAGTAGGCTTTGGGACTCAGAAGGATTTATTGAAAGACATGAGATGCTGAATTTGAAAATGTCACATGTATTAAGTTCAGCCTTTAACATTATGGCATGGTAAGGTGGTCTGCCAAACATCCCCTTAAAAGGTGTTTTGTTCTTCTAGCTGACAGGGACAGCTGAAGAAGAGCTATTGACTTATTTAATTTGAAATATAAACAAACAAAGTAATACCCTAAACAACCTCAGATTTGCTTTTGATGTGAAATTAAAAACAGTGATGTGGATGAGGGAGTGCACAATGTTGGGTATTGAAAGATGGTCACAAGTAACTCTTCCCCTTTCCAGTCTAACTGCATTTTATACCTTCTCCTAGTGCATCTTTAATCCTGGGAAAAGCCAAATTAAGGGAGAAGAGACCTGGCCCCCAGACTCAAGGCCTGCAGAAAGCAATTGGAAAGAGTCCCTTTGGCTTTGGTGTGACCTTCAGCTTTCCCTGTGAGCTCCCTGTCAGGCCTCCTGTGTGCCCACCCTCGCTGTGTCTGTCTGTGCTTTCTGTCCCTTGCCCCCTTCTCCTGGTGTGAGCAGTCCACCTTGAGAATCACAGAATCACTGAATCATTAAGGTTGGAAAAGATCTCAGAGACCATCCAGTCCAACTTTTGACTGATCTCCTTCTTGTCACCAGAATCATGGCACAAAGTGCCTCATCCACTCATCCTGGAACACCCCCAGGGTTGGTGACTCAGCCACCTCCCTGAGCAGCCCCTTCCAATGTTTCACCACCCTTTCAGTGAAGGAATTCTTCCTGATGTCCAACATGAACGTCCCCTGGTGCAGATTGAGGCCATGTTCTCTCATCCTGTTGTTGGTTGTCTGGGAGCAGAGCTCGACCCCCACCTGGCTACAACCTCCTCTCAGGGAGTTGTACAGAGCAAGAACGTCCTCCCTGAGCCTCCTTTTCTCCAGACTGAACACCCTCACCTCCCTCAGCCACTCCTCATATGATTTACTCTCCAGACCCTTCCCCAGCTCCGTTACCCTTCCCTGGACATGCTCCAGCACCTCAATGTCTTTTTTGTCATGAGGGACCCAAAAATGAACCCAGGATTCGAGGAGAGGTCTCACCAGTGCTGAGCACAGGGCAACCACTGCCCTGGTCCTGCTGGCCATGCTATTTTTGATACAGGCTGGATGCCATTGACCTTCTTGCCCACTCTGGGTCATGTTCAACCACTGCCAACCAGCACTTTCAGGACCTTTTCCACTGGGCTGCTTTCCAGCCACTTCTGCCCTCAGCCTGTAGCACAATATTAGAAAAGTTTCAAGCGGCTGAAATGGAAAAATACCCGGGAGTTCAGATGTGTGTCAGACCCCTTTAGTGAGGGGCACATCAGGAAAGCTGCTCCACATTAGCTGAATGCTCTCTTTCCTCCATCCAAGGTAAACACCAGACCCTTTGAAAACATGACCTTGAGGCCCTGGCCAGGTGAGCTTCTGCCTGTGGAGCAATTCTTGCTTGAATCAGGTTTCTGGTTCCAACAGGATGATACGCGGAGCAGCAAAATGCAGTCATGGAACTTGAAGAAGACAGATTATTTACAGAAAACGTGTGGGTGTGTGGCTGTATGTGTTTGTCTGCAGTTTTTGTGCTGCCTAAATGCCAGTGGCCATTTAGTATCATTTCACCAGTTATACACTTTGCAGGACGTTTAAACCATCCACAGGAAAAGGTGGAAAGGTTTAAAAGTCAGCACATTCATTCCCTGCACAGTTCTCCATGTGGCTGGTATAACTCATTTTTAGCCAATGTTAAATTTGCATCCACAGTCAATGCCGAAAAAATATTCTTTTATTGCACCATTATTGTTTTCACGTCTTTTTTGGTTATTCACTTTTCAGCTGTTTTGTTCTCTCGGGGATCTATTTTTCCCAAGAACCCCCAATCCACCTCAATTTCACAGAACTTTGATTGCCTCAAAAATTTTTCAGGAGTTTTCCCTGTAAGCTAACAATTTTTAAGGGGTTGTATAATAAATTTTTCCATCTTCTGTGGTGTCTTTGGGAAAAAATGTCAGAAGAAACATACTTAGCACAGTAGAATTTAATTATGCATTAAAGTGCTTCAAAATCCATGTTAGTCTGCAGACCAGAATAATGGCACAAGCATCTTCACAAAGATTTGCTGGATTTTGCCAATATATGTTCCTTAGAGTAGCCTGTTCTGCTTTGTTTGGAAAATGAATGAAATCTTTATTTATGTGAGTTTTTCAGTCACATTGACTCTCCCTGTATAAAAGCAAATGGGAGCATCCAAACGATATCATTTCATGCATTTACCTTGAAATTATGAAGAAAAAGTGGTGACAGAAATACACCTATATACTTATAGGATAACAGACTTTATTGCAGCTTAATTGCATCTTCTTCCCCTTATTTTAAAGACCTACTTCTTTTAGTGATTAGTGATTTGTTGTTTTAGTGATAGTGATTTATATTACATGATCATTTACTGTTAGTAACAAATATGCAGGTGCTCATATATTTTTGATAATACTAAATTGAGGAAATCTTTCCAGTGGGAGAGCATAAGGAAAAACCAGGTTTATCTTTTTCTCTCAATGCATTAAAAGTGAAGTTCTAGTTTTCCATCGATACATCTGCCCCCTCACTAGGTGGTGGCCTGAGTTTAATTTATTTAATATTGTGCAGTGAGTTTGGGGCCAAAGGTAGGCTGGGACACAGAGTTTGGGCTTTCTGTGCTACCCAAGATTGTCCTATGGAAGAGTCTAATGGTTATGTAGGTGTGTTATTTCACAAACAGGGTGGGCTTTTTCAAGATGGAAATGTGCTTTATTTTTATGATGAAATAGACCCCGTTTCTGAAGCACCAAATGTACTGCCTGCCCTTCTTTCTCCTAAACATGCCTTTAGAAAATGCTTTCAAATTCTTGCAGAGCGATTGTAGTGACAACTGCAGAAAACCTCCAGCTCTGCAAGAAAGTGATTGATGGTCAGTGCTGGACACCTGCATTTTGTGTCCCTCCTGAAATGCATTTGTTTAATCTCAGGGGTATTCATTTAATCTGAACTGCATTTTGCAAACTTGAGCACACTGCTCAAGTTGAAGGGAAGCGGTTTTCTTCTGACAGTATCCATTTGTGGGGAATGGTGTGTAACAAGGAGTGTGCATCACTAAACCTGTCTCAAAGTGGAAAGATCTGGAAACTTGCTGAAGGTGACATATACTTCCAAAGTCCAGGTAAAAATAGCCAAGCTCTTCCCTCACAGATATCACTTAATTTGTTGTCCCTTGGTGAAAGTCATCCAGTATTTCAGGGGCTGCAGAAGTTGCAACTTGGATCTTTCTGGAGAAGAGAATTTTGTCTTCTCTCTCATTAGCTTCCTTCTAAGTTCCTCTAATTTTTTTTTTTTTCCTGTGCCAGGCAATGTTTGCAAAGCTTCCAATCTCAGAAATTCCTTAAAACTTTCACTGTACTGTCGCTGTTTTAGTGTGTTTTTCCATTGACTCCACCAGGCTGTGCATCAGGCCAATAATGGCCATTTGTCAGTGTATCCATAAGTTATATTGACCTGTAGCACGCCAAATTTCATCAGTGTATTTGCAGTTCCTAAGCTCTTTGGCACAGCCAGCGTATTACACAGTTGGTGATGCTCAGAAATTGCAGTTTTGTAGTGCTAGGCAAACAGTAATTATAATATTAATACTATTTTCTATGTGCTAAAGGAAGACATGACGTTCTTTTGACCGAATCTATAGGCTGCTGTTCTGATGGGGGCATTCGTCTCTCTCCTCCCTCCCCGCAATGAAATGGATTTTCTGACATTTCTGTGACCTCTTAGAGAAAGAATTAGGTGCACAGTTACCAAGCAACAGAAAGTCAGGCAACACACTTTCGAAGCCCTCTAATTGCCCATAATGGTTAAGAGCAGCATCCACGTTCACATCCTTGATACTCTGCTGCGGGAACTCATTTACCTTTTATTATCAGCGTGGTGTTAAGCTGCAACCACCGAAGGAGGAGATGGAAGTCTGAAGGGTCTGGAAGACTTGGAGCTGCTCTGCATATAGAGGGCCATAAGGACTGCCATTTTCACAATTCATGCCTCACATTTCATTTGTCTAGAATATTTTAAGTGCTTAACTCGCAAGAGAGAAGGCACATTCATCTCTGCAATATTAAAACCAAAGTGAACGCGAAAAAATAACTTACAAAGTCTTTCAAAGATTTAAATGAGAGACCAAAGAAAGGCTTTAAAGCGCAATATATTCTGACAACTTATCCTCTAAGGTTTTCAAATGACATGTTTCATGAGTCACACAATGAAATCTCCAAGGGGGTTGGGGGAGAAATGCATGAATACATGTTTGAGACTCTGAAGAATTTCTTATTTTTTCCTTCGAGCTTGTACCTGACTGCATGTGAGGAGTCAAACTGTCCCTTCCTTGCGGGGCATATGTGGGACACTGCAGTGCCACTCCTTCCTGGAGCTTTTCCATTGTCTTCAGTGACTGTAGCAGTCCCCACCCGCTTTCCTCAGGGGGAATTTGGGAAGTGTTTTGCTTCAGGCACTTCGTGCTTCCTGGTGGAGACCATCACAAAAGGACAGTCCTGGTCTTTGCCATGGGGGCATTTTGACTTCACCTGGTTATTTCCTGTGGAGGATGCTCTTGGCCATGGGCTGGGACAACTGGCAGTCACTGGCTACCCTCTCCCACTGATGCTCCTTGGGGAAGCCCTTTCAGTCCTGAGTGGGAGAAGTGGTGTGTCTGTGCTCTGGATATCAGAGATCTGCTCTCCCCCCTCTCCACCAAGGGTTAGTTCAAAAGGGGCTTCTTGGTATTTCTGTATATGCTTTCATTTATTCATTAATTTTCAAGCATACAGACATTTTTCACCCGAAACAAATAAAGCTCTGGAGTTCCCTTCTCATGTCATTTACACCAGGGCTTGCTCTGGTGAAGTTAATAGACATTGTTTTGGGATAAATGAAACCAGGGCCAGAAACTTTGGGATTATTTTTGTCCCAAGACCTGCAGAAAAGTGACCTCTAAACTTGGCATGACATTCTGAACAGGAAAGCACCTTGCATGTGAGCTATGCCTTCAATATTTTTTTTAACTTTTGCTCCTGTCCTCCAGCCAGAAATGAGGTTTAATGGAGTGGTATCATATAGTGGAGGTGAAATGGCCAAGGGCTCAGTCATGCAATCTGTCAAATGCTATAGCTCCAGTCCAGCAAAGCCCGTAGGCACCTGACTGCTTTCAGAGAGTCTCACAAAATGATCCAATTCTTCAAAACGAGCCATGAATTGCCAAGAAACATGCACACAGGGAAGGTGGGTACTCACTGTTTTGAACTCGGTGGGGGGGCGGTGGGGGAAAGAAGCTGAAGTTAAAGCATCTACATATACAAAGACGTTTGAGCTGTGTTTTTCTACTTAGGACCTTTTTACTTCAATGACTGTGCAATTACCATAATTTCCAGTGGAGTTACTTCGAAATTACTATGTAGTTTATTGTATCTGTCTAATTAAGTTGTCTCACAACTCTAAGTGGAATGTACCATCATTTCCAATCTGGAAAGGACTTATTTAGAACCATATTCTGACAATTCAAGAATATTTCTACTACGTTTTCAACTCTAAGAGTAGGTATTGTTTGGAGACATACAGTCTGGAGGCACGGGAGGAAAGGGAGAATTATTGTGCCTGGCTAGTACCTAAAATGAAGCTATTTTTTCTGGTTTTGGCTAACTTATTTTTAATATGAATTCATCATAGAGTAAATTAGAATTTCCATTAGGAACTACATGTCAGAAGAGCAAAAATCCTGGCTGAATTTGGAATTTTGTTGCTGTAGGATGCCTGAGAGCATATTTATGCTGACTCTTGCAGTTAATATGGAAATTTAAGTGGTATCCTCTTACAGTTATACAAACCTCTTAAGTCCTGCCCACCTTCCTATTATTACAAATTCAAATATTAACAATGTAATCAGCACTATTGTTGGTAGACACATCAAGACATAAATATCAAGCCTTCTCTATATGAGCCAGTTTTACAACTGGGAATAACAAAGTTGTAGTGGAAAACTGCAGAAAAGGTTCCCACCCTAATGAATGTTTTATTTTTCTTTATTATTGCACTGATTGTGCTGATGTCTACCACATCACTGCTGTGCTTTATGTAATATTCTGCTATCAACAGTAGTTGTCTCAGCCTTTTGACAGCAAAGAGCCATACAGATGTGGTTGTCTAGGAATGAGAAGCCTTTGTGGGAAGCCTTCTTTAAAAAAGGAAGATTCATGTCCACATGCTTTTCTTGCAGTACACTAATGAAGGATAAAGCAAATTCCTGATGATAAACTTGCTGTTGACTTCAATGAGAACAGTGAGAGAAAAAAAATATAATATGTAAGTACCCTCACAATATGGGCACCCCCTGGAGAAAGAGGCTGTGATTCTTATAGTCATTGTGCACAGTTCTGTTCTTTTTTAAGTTGATGTAAAGATACAGACCAGAAAATAAAGATTTTCTATTGCAAATGAAGGGAAGATCAAGAATGCAACTTCCATTGCTCATTCTTCTCCCCAGTCCAAAGGACCACCCACCCCATATGTATCCATATGTGTTCTCTCCAAACTGTTTGCTTATGTAAAGGCTTTTTTAAGTCTAAAACATTGCTTTCTCTCTTTCTCTAAGAGTGCTGCAAGGACTAGATCCAATATATCTTCAGTTCTGTTTTACCTCTTTTCAGTGGTTAGCCTTATACTGTGTAGCAGAATATTAACCATCTGCCACGAATTTTCTTTACTGTTATTTTGGCTTGGATAAAATCTCTGAAATATTTTTATTTGAACTTTAGTCCTCCCCAGCTCATGCCCCTGGACATTTCTACATAGGTTACTTCGGGACACTGAAATCAGCAGTGTTGCAACCAGATCCCAGATGAAGAGCTGTACCTGTAGACCACGATAAAGTGCTTTGGCACCCATCAACTACCTTAGAAACATGCCAGAGGAAGCAGACTCCAGGGAGAAATTCCCTTTCCTGTGCATGTGAGGGAAATAAGAAGTGCACCATTTGGAAAGGACAAGTTCCTTCATACTGAAATGTCTCACAAAGCAGGGATCTTTGTGCTCCCAGAACACTTGGCAAATTACCCCAATCTGTATGCAAAACTGTCCAGGGACTGAAAATGAATTGAAGAAAACTGAGATTCCTTTTACATTTCTGATACAATAACTTATACTCACCTTTGGGAAGTTCATAAAGGTCTCTTTATGGAAAAATGAGGATGGGGAAACCCAACTTCTAGCCCCTTTCTCCATTTTTTCCATCTAGTTATCTGCAGAGTTAAACATTTCTTTTCTGGGGGGAAACAGTGGTTCCCTCTCATAGTATTTTCAAAGAGAAGGGTGTCAGTCCCACATCCCCTTTGCAGCACAAACCCATCTGGGGAGCTTTCTAGCTCTGTCTCCTGCCTCAAGGACCTCTGGCCCTATCTGGACACTTCAGTTTTTTTTCTATACTCAGGGTGGAATCTACAGCTCTCTGGAGAGAGAGATATGGAAAGTATCTGTCATTCTCAAATTCCCATCTCCTTTCTCTCGATGGCATTTCTGGATTCTGGACTAGCAGCCCTCAGCATCTCACCCTCTGCAGATTTCTCTAGCTCTCAGAAATAGAAAATTGCTCTGGGATTTTTCCTGGAAGGCACTATGAGTTAGCAAAAAATGATTGCTGCAGAAGACCTCAACTGAATAGCAGCCCTTGTGAGTGTGCTCAAGAAAAACAACTTCAGAATTGCTGTGGAGTGTAACTACCCCTGCATTTTATTTCTTTCAAGAATGCCATACAATATTACAGGCATAGATTAGTCAGTTAAGTCAGATGTAGGTGCTGGCTGGGGCTTCTGGCACTTGCTTGTTATGCAAATAGCAAACAGCAGTAGTAACTCACTCCTAAAGGTAATGACAACATATATCTGCTTCCTTATTTTAGCCTGCTCCTCGGAGGAGCTGTCTGCACCTTGGGGCTAGTGTCAGCGAAGACTTACTAGTTCCAGCCATGCACATGTAATATTAAAAAGCCAGGGAGCTGGAGATGGCATCTCCCTCTTCACTGTCAGACCCTCCTCCCGAATGCAGTAAGTACCATTTCACAGCCAGAAATGGCCTTGTTATCCAGCTTGGATTGTGGCAGCAATGCAGCTGTGACTGATTGCTGCTGGATCCTCATCTGTTTGACTCCCAAAATGCTCACACTTTCAGTCCTCTGGAGTCTGGGTCCTGCCACAGATCATCTTGGGTCTGGTCCTAATTCTTGAGGGTGCAGCTCATGAGTAACTTCTGTGCCTCGTAGAGACCCACTCCTGGGGGTGTGCTCTTGGGCAAGGGGGTTTGAACACCAGTTCAGAGAGGCTGAGACAGCAGGGGACTGGCTGTGGTCCTCACAGCTGCTCCAGTAGCTGCTGGAGTGTGCAGTTCTGAGGTTGTCCCTGGAGCTGGTCCTTGTCAGTCTCATCAGACCGGGATGTGGGATGTGTGCTCAGCACAGTGCCGGGCTCTGGGCAGCTTTGTGGAGCTCTCTGGTCCATTCCTCTGGGAAGGAAGAGCTTTAATGGGAACTCATGCTTCTTTTGCTTTTGATCCCCGCAGGTGTCTCCATTTCTGGTGAGGATATAGGTACTGCAGTGAGGAAGGAACAGGCTGGCCTTTACAAGGGAACTGACACTATTTCGTGGAAACATTTTTGTTTTAAGAAAAGAAAGCTGTCTCTTCAACCAGGATGAATAAAAGTGAAGGAAAAGGTTTTTGTGTTGAAGAGCATTGTTCTACAAAATCTCCATGCCCAAATTATTTTTGGCTTTGGTGGTCAAGCAGCTGGGTCTTCAGAGTCCAGCCCCTGGAGCAGAGATAAAATGGGAGCAAATCTCAAACTGAGGAGCCTTTCTTTTCTCTTCTGAACTTCCTCTACCCAGGTAGATGTGGCTCTGTTTGGCTTTTTTTTGTTTTTCTTTCCCCTGAAAAACTTGACATGAAAAGTGTTAAGCAACCAGTTTTTTGACTTTGACTTGACTTGCCCTCAGTTGTCATGGAGAAGATTTTACATTCTCACCTCAGATCTTTACCAGCCATCCATGTGTATTCCCTGCATGGGCTCAGCATCCCTGTCTGTGAAATGGATTTTTGTTGCAGACCAGGATTCAAACCTTTCAGGTCCGTTCCTCACTCACAGTTTCCAAGCTCAGCTGGCGAGCAGAGGGACCAGCCCTGTGAGTAGGGGAAGTTTGACCCCTTTTCACTACATTTTTTTTTCTGAGGTTTGCTGCTCCATGGGTACTTCCCTGGGTAACTTTGCTGTTCCTCAGAGGTGACCTTCAACTCAGGCTTGGCTCAGAGGGACCATTGTTGCGCACAAGCTCTTGGAGAGTGCAAGCTGTCAAAGGGTGACCAGGTTGCAAACTCCTGGGTGCTACAAATTAGTTTTTAGCACTTCAGACAGACTCTTCAGGTGTTTTACTCAGCTGTTATCTCCATCTCTGAGTTTTTGCTGGAAAGCTTTGCCAACACAAAGCAAGATCCTCTAAATAACCTTTTCCTCCTCTTCTGGAAGGCCCTATAAAGAAGAGAAAATGTCAGGATCATTTTTGGCATGAACAGATTCACTTTCTGGATCTCCTTTTACAGCTTTGATACATCTTATGGTCCTATTTACTGAAAAATGAGAATGAGGCCAAATCTGATCCCTTCCAGAAGCAACATGGGTTTGTTTTTCAGGGTCACAATGACCTGCAAATGCTCGGACTTGTTGGAAGCTGAGAACATTTTGTAGGAGAGGTTCTACAGCAGCCCTTTCACCCAAAGGCAGGGGTATGGTCTATCATGGTCTGTACCAGTAATGGTTTGCTGTCTGCTTTAGGTCTGGCTCTAGGTGCCTTTTTATCTGGTGTATAGATTTTCCTGTTCCTCTTTCTCACTTTTGCACCTCAGAGGTAAAGGCAATGGAGTCCCATGACCTCAGATGAACACCCTGATAATATCCAGCCTCCTGCCTGAATTAAGAACTTTCTCATGTGAAAAAATGCAAATGGCACTTTCATCCTCACCTCCATTCTATTCTTTCAGTGTTTACGTCAGTTCACGTGCACCCCAGCAATATCCTGTTGTCTTTGCTGAGGAATTGTCCAGGTAGTTTGATCCACATTCTGATGAGCCATTTCATGCCAACTGAGAGGGATATGTGATATTTACTCATTCTTGGTTTGCCCATGACAGAGGAGGTTGGTGCTTTGCCACCCTTTGCAGTGGATAAGGAAATGCAGGATACTGTGGGAACAGGGACAGGCGTGGTCTTTGTCAGCCAACTCCAAACCTGCCCACACTGTAGTGGGCACATATTTTACATCAAAGGAGTACCAAGGCTGGAAAAGTCTGACTAAAGGCAGCTCTTGCAACCTGCTTTCACAGTAGTGTGTGCTTAGTCTTCTCCCACTGAGAGAAAGCTTATAGATCAGAGTATGTGATTGCATAACAAAAGCTATGCATGAATAAGGAACTAGAGTTATACATTCACAGCTACCTCTTGTTTGTCCTTTTGTTAAAAAAAAATAAAATATTTGTTTTATTTGTTTTGTTTTGTTTTCAAATTTTGTTTTGTTGAACAATGAAGCTTTTTGAACATAATCCTTTGAAAAAGAACCCTGGAAGATTGAAATCAAATCACATGAAACCTCACTGAGTCCTTTGTACCAGCAGTCATTAGATTCCCAGTGCAGGTCTCAACCACATGAGCCCCACGAATGTCAGGGAGCAGTGACTGCTTTTTCTTCTATCTATTACCCATGAAAAAAGGAGTGGAAGACAGATGTTGCTAGGGGGTCATATACTGTTTGCTAGCTACAAATGTTTGAAGGATATTTCTTAGAATCTATTTCTGACTCTGGGGACTGTGGTCACTTAGAGATGTCACTGACAAGCACATAAACTTCATACACTCATGTGGAAAGACAGCATGAGTCATTGGTGGAGACCTGAATCTGCCACCTTTCAGCTGAAGTCATGATTTCACATCTACAGAGAGTGAAATATTCAACTGGCAAATGATCCCATCTCTAAAATAGGTGAAAGTTTATATTGGCCTGCTCCTCTCATGAAGAATGAGGTTTGAGACACAGTCTTTGTCCCCTGACGGCAATCATATGCAGGGGGAGTAATAAGGAATTCCCCTGTTTGTCTGGAATTTCTAGACAGTAATACCCTTTTCTTCAAAGAGAGGCCAAAGTATCTGCATGTCCTGTACCCTGGCATGGCATGTTGAGCCTTTCAGCAGAGGCTGCCACACCTTCAGGCAGCTTTGCAAGGCCAGTGCAGCTCTGTAACCCATGTGCTTCTTTGGGGCTTTTGGAGAGCACTGTCATACCTGAAGGGAGCCTTCAGGGAAGATGGAGAGACCTTATTTACAAGGGCCTGGAGTGACAGGACAAGGAGGAATGGCTTCAAACTGACAGAGAGTAGGTTTAGATTGGATACTAGGAAGGACTTCTCCCCTGTGAGGGTGGGCAGGCGCTGGCACAGGTTGCCCAGAGGAGCTGTGGCTGCCCCTGGATCTCTGGAAGTGTCCAAGGCCAGATTGGATGGGGCTTGGAACACCCTGGGCTGGTGGAAGGTGTCCCTGCCCATGGCAGGGGGTTGGAACTGCATTCAAGTTCTTGGCTCCCTTCAGGTACTGAGAGGCCACAATAAGGTCACCCCAAAGCCTTCTCTTCTCCAGGCTGAACAATCCCAATTCTCTCAGCCTTTCCTCACAGCAGAGCTGCTCCATCCCTCTAATCAGCTTGGTGAACTTCTCTGGACTAGATCCAACAGGTCAATGGCCTTTCTGTTGTGGGCACCCCAGAGCTCAAGAGCTAATATCTTCTTCCTGTGCCATATTATAGATATGATAAATATCTGAGAGTGCAATAATGATTTGTTCCTGTTTGACAGAGTTGGATGCTAGTTTTAGCCTCTAAAACAGCTTTCTGGCTGAGCACAGACTAATAACAAATGAATCAAGAGCGAGTGTGGCAACATAAATTCAAGGCAATGTGAAAGAATTCAAAATAATGCAATTCAAAGGTGTAGGAATGAGAAAGAAACCAGTCTGTGAGGTCTGTGGCCAAACAGGGAGCAGGTGCTGCACAGCCTCCTGTCTCACCCATTGGCGCAACTTGGGATGTGTGGCATTTGGTCCAGTGCTTTAAAGGTCTAAGGAAATCTCCTGCTGTACCACATAATAAACAAGGGAGGTGTTGACTGACTGTGTGCTGATTGCAGTTTATGAAATGAACAGCAGGTGGGAGAGAAGCAATATGCATCCTCGGGTAGACCTCCAGCTAACAATGCCACATCTGACAATACGTAGCGTGCTAACCCCGAAATCAAACCCTTTATACCACGCTCCTTGGAAACGGGGAGAGGTGGGAAGGAGCACAGTGGTGGGGTAGAGGAAGGGGGAAGGTGGAATAATGGGATTTGTGTATGGAATTATTTTTCTTTTCGGTCTCTTTGGTCCTTCTTTTCCTATTTCATACTCATATTTCTCTGGTGCCTGACAGTTTTGTCATTCCTCAGCCTTTCCCAAGCAGTCTGACTCCAGATGATATTTGCCTACCTCGGTGGCAGGCACCTCCCGGATTATTCATCTGTCTCTTGCCTCCTACCTTTGTGTTTTGTCAACCTGTTTATTTCAAATCCGTTTCACTGTGCCCCATCTTGCTCCTGTCCTTATGCCTATCCATCTATCTCCATTAAAATCTAAATATTGAATATCAATAAAAATAACACAGCCTGCTTCGGGGGGAGGTCACTCGCGTGGTGCTTTATGACTTACTGTTGATTTGTGGTCAAACCCAGTGGTCGTGAAAGGGCTGTGCATCAGGCAAATGACATAAAATGCACACATCAGCAATTAAAATCAGCTGTATTAGCTGAGCACCCAGCAGGGCTGCCTGGTTAAGGCCCTGCCAATGTTTTGATTGTTACAACTCTGTACAAGGATTCATGCTGTTCCTCTCTCCTCACCCCCACATCTGATACCTGACCCTTCCTCTCCTTCTGTGTGGCTTTGCTGCTCACCCTGTGTTTGGATTCTCCCCTGCACGATGGAGCTTCCACCTTCCTCCCTCCCTCCCTCCAAGTCATTGCAATGCAATGCAAGGTTGTGTCTCTCTCTCTCCTCCCTAAGCATAGACTGCATTTCTCCACCTCAGGATTCCTGCCAGGAGTGTTTTTCTACCTGTCGTGTCCATTTCAAAAGCCCTGTCCTAGTGAAACCTCACCTGTCTGTCTCTCTCTGTTCTTCCATTTCTGGCTCCCCCCTTGCAGGGGAAGGTGTTCCCATCACCTGGACAATGCAGGCTGCTTGCAGAGGGGTCGGAGAGGACCTCAGGATTTGTGTGGAGCTTATGGACTGCAGCAGGAGCACTGGATCTGCCTGCCTGCAGCTGCCTGTAGAGAGGCTGCATGGAGATGGTGTCTTTCCTGATCACCTTCACGCTCACTGCACGTGCTCTCATCCCTCCTCTCAGCCTCCTCTCACGTTTCTCCCTGCTGTGTTTGACTCCCTCCCACAGGCTCTCCTCCCATACCTTTTTAGTCTCCCTGGCTACTGAGCTCCACCACGGAAATGTTCCCTGAAGCACTTGTGCAACCCTCTGTCCCCTCCGTGCCGCAGGGTATTTTTGGAGCCAGTGGGCATTCACCATTTGCAGTATATATTGAAAAAACCAGCGTGATGCACAGATATTGAAATGACTGTCTGGTTATATTTGAGCTCTCACCTGTCTTCACTTCACTGTAACATTCCTTCATTGTAGACTTAGGATGGTTTTAATGGAATGATTTAAGAGTGGAAACTCCATGGTAGTATTTAATTTAGTCTTGTGGGGTTTTTTTGGTGTCTGGCCGATAGACAGTCTTCAAAGTAATTCTGTGCCTCTCATTCTTCACTAGGAGGGTGGTCAAACACTGGAACAGGTTGCCCAGAGAAGCTGTGGCTGCTGCTTGAAGTGTTCAAGGTTGGGTTGGACCAGGCTTTGGGCAACCTGGGATAGTGGAAGATGTCCCTGCCCATGGCAGAGGGGTTGGAACAGGATGATCTTTAAGGTCCCTTCCAACCCAAAGCATTCTATGATTTTGCAATGTAGATTTCCTTTTGGTCAAGAAGTTGCAAAAGAGGCTGGAGAAAAGAACTTCCTGCATTCTCTATGTGGTCATATCTGGTCATGGAATGAATCAGAGGTGGTGTCACCAAACCACAGGCAGGTGATGCCATTTGAGACTCTCTAGGGCATCCAAAACACCAGACAACAGGTCAGAGAAGTGATGCAGTCCCTAGAAGAGGCATCTGTGGGGACAGTGACTGACTGATCTATACTCCTTCTTGACACTGAATCTTGCAGTGAGTGTCAAAAATAGGTTGTCCTGAGAACATATTCAGATTCTATGCTGCCACCTTCCCACCCAGCAAGAAACTCTCTTGCAAGGTGCAGGCATGGGCTGTTTTGGATTTTTCAGCTGCTTTATTATCCCCATACTAATCAGAGCATGCAGTTGCCATCCACGTAGCTTTAGAAGAAGTTAAGGGAATGAAAGGGAGGAAAGCTTTGAGATGTTTTGACAATCTCTGGATGGATTTGGAGGAACTCTGGAGAAAAGCCACCTGCTTCCTGTGAGAATTGGGCCTAAATTAACACTCTGGTAAGTCTCATGATCTTTGTTAAATGTGGGTCATTCCTGCTGGCAGAGCAGGGTAAGGGAACAATGCACCTGCTTGTGCTGCCTGCACGGTGCATAATGAAGATATTTTACTGGCAATTTTGCATGAAATGCAGATTTTTGCTCAAAATGGTACAAAATAAGTTATTTTAACTGGTAAGTTCCAAACTTTCAACTCCTGATCTGGTTTGCTTAGGCCTGTATCTTATATAACTCAATTATAATTTTCTGGTAGGAGGTTTAGAATTATCCAAAGTGGTTAAAGAGGACAACCAAGGGGAAAAAACTTAAAAACTTTTTTTTATTCTCCCTTTCCTGCTGTCTAGCAGGAAAAGAAATAAAATAAATCAGGCAGCTGCACACTTTTAACTTTGTAATTGCTGCAGGTGAGTTCTTCTGCTTACCTAGCACCGTACTTGCATTTCCAAACACTTGTGGCTATCCATGATTCCTGGCCTTATGGAAATTAGTGACAAAATGCTAACTAGCTGCAGTGCTACTGGATCCAATATTGATGGCAAACACTTAGGCTCCAGATGGTTAGGAAGACTTCCATTTTCCATGTGCATTATTTCCATATTTTGTGGATTCACAGACATATTTTGTTTTAATCTGCTGTGTTTGCTGTGATAGTGAACAGTAAATTATGCCTTAAAATTGATGCTTTCAAAGCCCTGAGACCAGCCTTAGTAATGTTTCATAAGGTTCTCTGTATGTTTGTTTAGTGTTTGTTTAGCTTTAAAACTGTTTATATGGGCTCAATATTGTGTGAGGTCAAGCCAGGGAGGTTATGCTGCTTGCTGAGTCACCACTAAACAGACAAGGACCTTCCTTAATTTCATAGAATCATAGAATCATAGAATCATAGAGGGCTTTGGGTTGGAAAGGACCTTAAAGACCATCTAGTTCCAACTCCCTGCCATGGGCAGGGAACATCCCACTAGGCCAGGTTGCTCAAAGTCCCATCCAAACTGGCCTTGATTTATGACAGTGATTTATAACCCATCAAAGCATATTTAGTTAAGTCATTTTGGTGTCTTCTTCTCCATGCCTTTATGATACAACAGGAGCCAAATTAGGTGTATTTCTCCTGAAGGAAAAAAGATTGCTTTTCCTGAGTGTGTGATACAAACCTGAACAAGCATTTGGCCATATGCTGCTTGGAAAAGCTAAGTCAGCACCTGACTACAAAGGGAGCATGTTAAATGCTGTTAGTTTAGTTGGAAAAGCAGCTGCAAGGCCCACCTGGCCAAAAGTGTTTCCCACTCCTTGAAAGTGTATGGCACGAGTGTGGCCTCACACTCAGGAGTGTCAGCAGGGTGAGGCATCTGGGACTGGGAGTTTTCCCTCCTTAGCAAAGAGTTCTGCTGTTGTAAAGCAAAGAGGGAGGAGATGGAGAGGGAAGAGTGGTGCCACAGAGGGAGGGATCCCAGGCAGTGACAGGGAGAACAATTACAGGGCTTAATTGAAGTGGCAAGACCCAGGAAGAGGATGAGACAACAGCATGGAGGACTTGTTGCCCCTAATTTGCAAGAGGCTGTATTCAATGAGCTACAAGGGTACCTGCCTGGGGAGGGAGGCAAGGAAATGGCACCAGACATGTGGTATCATCAGCACGTCAGTCATGAGGCAGGGACTCAGCAGCAGGGTGCTTTTAAGCAACTTGCCTCTCTTTGCAACCTTTAGCAGCCTCATCTCTACACCGTGGCAGAGCCTGGAGGGACGTGAGGGCTGTGCTGATGAAGGGATGGTTATGGTTGTGCTGACTGGGAGTTTCAGTGGTGAGATGCTTTCCATCAGTGTGCAGGTGGCTGGTGATGCTCCTGGCTGCTGTTTGGGAAGAGGTGCTCTGCTCTTCTTTTAGTTTAGAGAAGTGGCCAAATACAAAAGAAATTAAACATCAAAGATGCGTGTCAGGAGAATCCAAGATGAGCTAACCAAAGCCATGGAAATTCAGGGCTACCTCCAGTTAATGCTGTGATTTTTACCAGCCTGGGGAGAACAGGGGAAAAAGGTAGTCCCAAGGTCACTTCAAATCACAGGGCTTTGTGAAGCACTGCTACTGTGAGCAGAGGAGTTGGGCTGGCAGAGGAGAGCTGCAGAGGTACAGGCCTATAAAATGCATTATTAAAGAAAATCTGAACGAGATGGCAACCAGAATGGAAAATAGCAAATAATACTTACTGCATTAGAAATTCATTTCAGTTTTATGGACTACAGCTTGGGTATAAATATAAAGCATTAAAATTCATGATAACAGATTATAGTCTTCTCCCCTATCTGTACCACTGCAGACGTACTCGCAAGAGAGCTAAGCCAGGCAACTTGGGGACAGGGCTCATAATTCATGTGGCAGGTGTTGGTGGCTCCCTCCACTCACCACTTCCAAAGTAGCAACAAGTGGCAGCACCAAGCCCAGTGACAGCCATCCAGACAATCCAGCCTGACATCCAGGGTCAAACTGCTGCAGGTGCTGCGACGCTGAGAGGAGCTGTGCTGATGAATGGCAGGAGGGGGGATGGAGGCACATGCCTTTCTCCACCTGAGCTTCATCTGTCACTGCCAGTTTTTGATCTCCTACAGTCTTAGTGAATTATTTTCTACATCTGTAATGCATTCTAATTCTCTTTGAGATTATTCCAGCTGAACTGGACATGTATCTATGTGAAACAGAAGTAGCAGCAGCACAGGTAAGATTTTGTCACAATTTTCCTTTTAATACAGCTTTACTAATCTCCTTGCTCTGTTGCTACTGGAGGTTTTTTGGTACTGTGTCCTGAGTGAGAGATAGGGATTTCTATTTCCCAGAATTTCCTGGAGAGCATCATTAAAACTCTCAAGGTGGAATGGGAATGGGTGATGTTACCCAGTATGTGGAGGGTAGGGATGGGTGTAGATATGGCTTGTCGCTGTTTTCTTGTAGATCTGAGTTTGAGGAGCAATTACTGTTCCTAACGTGTAAGGATGATGGGATAACATGTTCAGCAGCCTCTGATGGGACATCATTTTTCAGTCAGTTGACAGATTTGAGAAACTTGCCTGAGGTATTTATTATGTTGGAACAATATTGTAAAACACGTTTGATATCCAAACTTCATGATTGCTGGCCTGAGCTCCAAGTTCATGTGATGTTTCTTGTGAAGCTGATATGCAACACAGAGCTATTTTGCATTAGAATACTCTTTGATTTAGCAGTGTGAGTGAAGTGCTGCTGTGGGGAATACCTGAGCTGAGGAGTTATCTGAGTTTTCTTTTTTTCCCAAAAAGACAGGGCTCTTCAAAAGGCAGTGAACATTTTGTAGTGAACATTTCATAAGACATGAACAGCATTAGCATAGTGATCTGGAGGGGCATGGAAAACTCACAGTTCTGGTTATCATGGGTTTGGGCATGGATGTGCAAACTGGAGAACAGAGTCATGGCAAAGAAGTAGCAGCATTGCCCCCATAAATACCTGGGGGTATTTATATATTTATGTATCCTGTTGAATGCAAAAACCAGAGGAGACGTGCTTGCTTTCCTCAGCCAAGCAGTAGGTGCTGCTCAGCACAGGTACAGCCAGTCAATGTTTAACAGTAATTGCCATTGCTGTTCCAGTGAGGGTCACTGGGAAGTCACACAAGGACCTCCCAGCCTGACCATTCATGAAGGCACCTCAGGGTGTGGAGTCTCCCCCACTGGAAATATTCCAGAAGTGTCTGGACACAATCCTGTGCCACGTGCTGTGGGATGACCCTGCTTCCACCCTGACCCATTCTGTGACTCTCAGTGGATGTCAGGACAAGGGAACTACCCCGAGTTATTTATGTTTTAACTAGCAGGCCTCTGAGCGTCTCTGGAAAACAAGGCAACTCTCTCCTACCTATGCATGATGTGCCTGCATGAAGCTTTGTGTCTCTGGATTAGTGTTTGATGTGATAAACTCATATCGATCTATGTCAGTTCATGCATTTTATTTGCTACATCCAGTGAGGAAAACTCTAATGGTCTCCAGTTTTGTGAGGATGTATCTAATACAATAAATAAAAATAGTTGGTTTTGTTCATCAGCAACATAACCTTGGAACGAACTGCCTGGAGGATCTGAGCTCCAGAAGGGTGGACAGCACTGTGGTGAGGAAGAGCACGTGCAGTTGGAAAGGTTAGCATTGGCTCCCTCGCTGGCTGTGCAGCTGGGTACATTTTATACTGGACAAAGGTCCTTTCTGGGAGAGGGAAGAGGGATGAGTTCCCCATTGAGGGGCTGCATTCAGCAGCTCACAATCCCCAGTGAGTCACTCTGCAGTGTGTGGCAGGGCAGGAAATCACAGCTGGCTGCAGCGAGTGCCTCCCTGCATTGATCAAACACTCCCCCTCTGCCAGGAACAGCCACCCACAACACGAGCAAGAGGCGATTTTTGCCATCTATTTTTTTTCTCGGTCTGCATGGCTGAACCAAGCCCAGTATTTCTACCCCCTGAAGCTCCCTCAGGGAGCTTTTTAAAGACAGTGACACGAGCAGTGTCTGCCCGGTGTGGTGACAGCTCCTGTAGGCAGCCATGAGGAAGCGGCAACAGCCCTGAGATGTATGAATTGCCCAGATTAATCTTTTGGGTCAGTTTGAAACCTCAAGTTGGGAAAGGCTAATGCAGCTAATTTCACTGCTAATCAATTTAGCAGAAATGTCCAGTTAATATAGTTATGTATTAATCCTAAATAATTTCCTTGGACTTTCCCGAGGGCCTCCAGTATGATGTTCTTTGATGGTATAAGCTCTGATTTTCTCCCCTTCACTTCCTACTTTGAATCTGCAATTCTGCATTTTCAGAACAAAACTCTGCAGCATGCAGAGCACTGATGCTACAAAGCAGGGTAAAACACATTAAATTAATTGCAGTATAGATAGTGCAGTACATACTGCATTAGTTTATTTTCTTTCATGTTTAATTCTAAAAAAAACCCCTCTACTGCCATTATCTGATTATTTTTCTCTGGATGGTACTTCACAGTCTTTCTTCAGATTTCTACTCTTGTTTGCTGGGCATTCACAATTTAAAGAAAGCCTCGATTATAGGCTTATAAATAAATATATTTGAGGACAGGAGTGGGGATAAAATAATAAATACAGCAAAGACTACAAGAGGGGAAGTGATTGCGTGGATTGTCTGGTTCAGTCATCTGGATGTGGGGGGGGAAAAGCTGGGAGAATACGAGCCTTTCTCTGCCATTCATATGTGAATTTGTAATGACTGGATGTGTTACTTAATGCTGTGGGCCAGTAGAGAAGGTGGAGTTGGAAAAGACCTCCACGATCACTGAGTCTAACCTTTGACTGATCTCCACCATATTCATTAGACCAGGGCACTGAGTGTCACATCCAGTCCTTCCTTGGACATCTCCAGGGATGGGACTCCAAACCTCCCTGGGCAGCCCCTTCCAACTCCTGACCACCCTTTAAATGAAGAAATTCTTCCTGATGTCCCACCTGAACCTTCCCTGGCATAGGTAGAGGCCATGCCCTCTTGTCCTTTCACTACTTTCCTGGGAGAAGAGGCCAACCCCCACCTTGCTACAACCTCCCTTGGGGTATGAGCAGAATTATGAACATGTATAGATTTATTATTTCCCATATGCTTTTTCAGTGTTATGCAGGAATGGGTAGAGAAAGAGAGCAAATTGATTTGCTGGATGTTTGTTTCAAAGGAATTGAGATCACCTGTCAGCCTGATAAAACAGCTGATGAATCCAAACTGGAAGTTTAAAGGGGAGAATGAAATACAGGTCCTCCCATATTGTGGAAATGAGCTAAACCCAAGGAAGCAAAGGACTGAAGAACACAATACAGAATGAAGCAAGGCTTGCAAATAGTGCAGCCTGGGAGATTTCTCTTTGGATGATCAGACAGGAACAGGACAGGATGGTATGCACACACACTCGGAGCCTTAAATCCTCTCTTTTAATCTTTATCAGACACAACTATTTCTGGGGAATGAAGGCACTTGGTACAAAGAGAAGGGTGACATGACAGGAATACTTGTAAGCAGAAGCTGTCATGTGGTTTTGATCATTTTGCTGCTGTAAAGAACATCTTGATGCATCTTGTCTTTCAAGAAATAACCATAGTTGTGTCTCTCATTCTGTCTAGTTACATGTTAACTCCCACTTCTCCAGACCTTTGTGTTTTCCAGCTGCTTAAGGTGGGATAAGCTGTGGTGCCAGGTGGCCTTTCCATGTTTTGGGCTTTGCTGTGTGGAACAGGAGAATATATTGAGCTATAAAGGGTGATACATCATAACAGTGATATATGGGAGGCAACAGGATGGGGCTGTGGGGATGTTGGAGTGGTATTTATTTATTAAGTCTCAGAAAGTGACATTGAAGAGATAAACAATTTTTCAAATTTTTTTTTTTATTACCCAGTAGTTCTGGAGCCTTTAAGAAAACCAACTGAAATCAGTGGGCTCACCAATCCAATAAGCAGTTTTTTATAAATGTGTCAGATGGTGACCAAAATGTGTTCAATTGCAAATGCACCCAAGGAAGCAAGAACACACCTACGAAAGAAACCGCAGGCACCATCTGTCTTTATTTAGGAAGTGCAGTCTTCCCACTTCTTCCCCTTTCCTTTCCACTCCCTTCCTCTTCAAATGACTTCCAGCTATCATACTGTCCTTGTTTAAAGCTCTCTAGTTCTGTCAACAGTTTTTAGTGCAATAACAACAAAAAAACCCCTTAGTTTTTTTCTCCGTTATCCTTGGTTTTTTGAAGTTATTCAGCTGCTGAAATGAAATATCCCCCATTTTCATGCTGTGCATTCCTTTTTCCCTGATAGGGAAGTGAGTTGTGGGAGACAAGGATCACAGCCAGTATTTCTCAGAATGCTTATTATTCATTAAGCTGTTATTAACTATCAAAACAAGCTGTTATTGTTAATGGCAAATAACTATTCACACTGCACATTCAGTCCAACAGTTCACTTGCACAGCCACGGATCCTACAGCTCCCCGTTGGAGCAGCAACTTGAGGCCATTTACTGATGTCCTGGTGGCTCATGGGTGCAAGCGACCTTTAGCAAATGCATCAAACTCTTGGTCCCGTGTTTGTTGTTCTTGCAGGTTCAAATGGATTGTTAGTTCTCCAGGGCTCATCAGTTCTCAGAAAGTTTTCACTCCTTACATTCTCAGCATGTATTCTTTCTGGGGTGGTGTTGTCTTGCAACTTCTCTTTCCATCCAAATTTATAGGTACCTGTAGTACCCCCTCACACAGAGAGGGCCTTTATGATGCTGAGGTTTTACATTGTCAGGTTTACTGCATATTTTATTAGCTTTAAGAAGCAATACGTCAATGACATGGAAGTAAAAGGAAATGGTGGTAATCATCACATGCACCCTTCACTTATGCCAAACACTCTTCTGCAATAAGGAGCATAAGCCCACAAAATATTTCTTCAAGCTGTGCCATGTCAGTCAAGTTTCTGCAGGTTTGCACTGCAAGATCAACCCCCTGACTGCTTCCTGTTCTGGATGAAATAGTCAGAACAAGCAGACCCACCGTCATCCCAGTGCTTTTCTCCTTCCTCAAAAATAAGGCAAAAGCCAATGCCTTTTTAAAGGTTAAAATATAAGAATTGACGTAAAAACCTGACATAATAACATCCTCTCTACCTTGATGATACTCAAATGCTGACAATTTGAAAAAAATTGTGACTGCATAGAAAACTACTATATTTGCCCTCTGGTAATTTTGGAGTGAGGACTAGTTTTGCACCTGGTGGAGTGTTCTGGAGTGTGTCCAGAGAAGGGCAACAGAGCTGGGGAAGGGGCTGAAGCACAAGTTGGATGGTTGGACTGGATGATCTTAGAAGTCTTTTCCAGCCTTAAAATTGCTATGATTCTAAATCACTCCATTTCATGTGTAAGGCTCCTTTCTACATGAAACAACTTTGCCAAACATCTCTGTCTCGGTTGGACTTTCCCTGCAAGAAATCAGGGTGGTTCTAATGTTTAAAATGATGAAGAGTGAGAGGAGATCAACAGGGTGACTTTCCACAGCAGGAACACTCCACAAGGTCAGAGAAAGTGTTTGAAGGATGAAGAGACTCTCTGACCTGGACAAGCCAGGCAAGGGAGGAGCAGCCCTAGATGACCTTAACTGCACTCCAAGCCATCCCAAGATTATTGTGGAAACTGAGGGCAGGGAAGGTATCAGAATGTTTGCCTTGTTTGTCATGATAGCTGACTCTGCAAAGTCCTCTGAGGATGTCCTTGAAAGATAAACTTTGTGCCAGAGATGCTTTGGATTGCAGAATCAAGGAAAGATGTGCTTTTTTCTCTGATGTTGGGATCCACACACATCTTGGTAGATGCCAGTAGTCCTGTTTCTCTGGGTCTTTGTCTAGGAAAAAAAAATGAAGAAGGCAGATGAAGAGGCACTTGCTGGAGTGTTACTAGAAAAGGAGAAACAGAAGAGCACATTTGTCTATAAAAGAGAAGATGAAGGACTGAGAAGGTGGTGGTACCTGACATTAAAGTCATCCATTTAAGCCTGGGAAAACATGTCCTTATGGCACATATCTGAGTAGCTGCTATGTTTTATGAACGCTGAAAGACATGACTTGTATCATATGTTTTCCCTGAGGATTGTGTGACTACTCAAACAACATATGTTTCACTGTCCTTGTTCATCACCAGAACATCTTGACAGAATGATGGTCTCTATATCATTCATTTCTTTCTCCTGATAGTCTGTTACATGGGATATGTCCTTCTCTGAAGTTTTAGAATCACAGAATCTCAGAATCACAGGATGGGTCAGGTTGGAAGGGACCACAGTGGGTCATCTGGTCCAACCTCCCTGCTCAGGCAGGGTCATTCTATGGCACATTGCTTAGGTTTGTGTCCAGATGGTTCTGGAATATCTCCAGTGAGGGAAAATCCACACCTTCTCTGGGCAATCTGTTCCAGTGTGTGGTTAATCCTACAGTAAAGAAGTTCTCCCTCCTGTGCAGGTGGGACTCGCTGGGCATCAGTTCCTGCCCGTCTCTCTTGTGCCAGGGCTGGGCCCCCCGAGCAGAGCCTGGTCCCTGCTCTGCCCCCTCCCTGCAGGCACTGATGGACAT
>JAWWTY010000001.1:115187261-115212768 GCA_035222235.1 Margarornis squamiger
CTTTGCTGCTCCCAGAGATGCTCCATCCCTTGGGCATCTTTGTCCCCTTGCCCTGGCCCCGCTGCAGGAGCTCCCTGTCCCTGCTATGCTGAGGGGCCAGAGCTGGACCCTCAGATGTGATGTTTTAAGCCCTGCAGATGTGCCTGCCAGGGATGAGTAGCGGGGCAGGATCCCCTCCCTGAGCTGCTACAAGTGAATATGGTGCCAACTGTTCTTTCTATGTTTTCCTGCAGGGTACTTGCACCCCCATGGGCTGATCTTGCATAGACTGGCTCAAAGAGGTTGTGCCTGTGCATATATATCATGATGCATATACATTATCTCCCTGCACCTTTGTTACAACATTCACAGCTTCCAAGTGACATTTGTCATCTTCTTGGCAGGGTGGGAACAGAGAAAATGTCAGAATTAAACAGGAAATATTTTTGCTTTTTCAACATTTTCTTCTTTCAGAAGAGGATAAGTGCACCCAGAAGACCTGAAAAGAAATACAGGAGAACCACAGGACTGCAAGAAGTTACAGTGATGGCCATGAACATTTCTGTTTCATTTTCTCTTCCTGCCTGCTTAATCAATAATTAGGCACATCTTCTTCACATGGTTTGAGTTGGAAAGAACTTTGAAGGTTGTCTCATTCCAACCTTCCTGCCATGGGCAGGGCCACCTTCCACTAGATCAGGTTGCTCAGAGCCCCATCCAACCTGGCCAGGGTTGGGGCATCCACAGCTTCTCTGGGCAATCTGTGCCAAGGCCTCACCACCCTCCCAGGAAAGAATTTTCCCCTACTATCTCATCTAAACCTACTCCCTTTCAGTGTGAAGCCATCCTCTCTTGTCCTGTCACTCCAGGCCCTTGTAGATAGTGTCTCTCCATCTTTCCTGTGGGCTCCCTGCAGGTATTGGAAGGCCAAAATTAGGTCATCCCTAAAGCTTCTCTTCTCCAGGCTGAACTCATGCCCAGACTAGCAAGGAAAGACTTTCTTTTCCCAAAATTCAGTTCCAAACTAATTTCCTAGTACAATTTATTACAGTTAATCCTATTGTTAGAAGACCACCAGAAATGGAGCAGTTCACATAAAGCCCTGAACTAGACAAACAGTGGGTTTTGTGCACTTTTCCAGGTCCTCGATTTCCAAGCCGTTTGCATGAGGTTTTAATGCAGTCTGATTTCCTGAGACCCACCTCTTCACAAACATTTGCATTCATCTCCACCAAACCATACCATTGTGAGTCTTGCAGAAATCTTGTTCCTTTATGAGCAAGTCCTGTGTTTATTGACATTCAGCTTGTGGAACTGGCTGTGTTACTCTGCTAACATGTTTTTTCTGGTAAGTGAAGTCCTTTGGCTTCACTGGATTCAAAAACTTCCTGCCTCTATTTTCAGTTTCTGCCTCTATTTTCAGTTTGAGACCTCTGATCTTCACAGACTTCCACAAGTCTCCCAAAGCTCTCTCTTCCTCAAGGGAAATCTTGGCATGTTTTCACTACTTCCCCAACCAGCTCCTCCTCACTAGCTAAGATCAGTGTTGCTTGTTCTCTCAGAAGGAGATTGTTAATTCCTTTGATCCATGGTCCATGCTCTTCCAATGCAACCAGGCACATGGTTTGTTTAATTTGGGATGAGCCCACACTGATGTCTAACCCAGCCTGGTGTCCACCATAGCAAATAATGTTCAGCTCCTGCTGAGCCAGTTGCTTCTCACTTGGTACCAATGCACAGGTTTATCCCATCCCCAGCTGCAGAGATTTATTCTTCTTCTTGAAACCCATAAGGTTTCTGTTCACCATGACCTCAAATTTCTCCCAGTCCCACTTATAGAGGCCATACAAGGAAGTCTGGGGGGGACTCTTCATCAGGAACTGTAGTGACAGGGCAAGAGGGAATGAATCATAGAATGGCTTGAAATGGAAAGAAAGTAGGTTTAGATTAGATGTTAGGAAGAAATTCTTTGCCGTGAGGGTGGCCAGGCCCTGGCACAAGTTGCCAAGAGATGATGTGGGTGCCCCATCCCTGGAAGTGTTCATGGGAAGGTAGGGTGGGTCTCCAAGCAACCTGGTCTAGTGGAAAGTGTCCCTGCCCATGGCAGAGGGATTGGAATGAGATGGTCCTTAAGGTCCCTTCCAACCCAAACCATTCCATGATTCTGTGATTTTTCCCCTGCCCACACAGCCCTTCCATGGATGGGTTTGGCAAGGAAGTGGAAGTGGAAGAGTTCCACATCTGCTTCATCCCTCAGGAAACCTCTGTCCCCTGGACCAGGCTGTTGAAGGTGTTTCTGTGCCTGAGAGTTTGGCACTCTGTGCTGGTGTCTCCTGCACTTTGGAGAGCACAGGGCTCCTGGGATGTGTTATCCCTGCACCCTGTACGGGCTGGGGGAGCAGAAGGACTGCCTAGCTCTGTCCTTCTCTGCATCCATGGAGATGTTTGTGCTATCAACAGTTCCTGGGAAATTCATCTGCTAGTGAGCAAAATGTGGCTTCTCCATTGTTCTGTGGGTAATACACTCTATTGATCAGATTCCTTCACTAAAGCACTGGTAAAATGGCTAATGACATGTTTGAGAGAGGAGTGCCTGGTGCCTGTGGTCCCTCCTACATTGGACTGAAATGCCCTCTGCAGTCAGAAAACCTAAAGCCCTTTTGACAGCTGAACACAGTCTATAGCAGCTCTTTCAAAAATGTTTGGGGTGTGTGTCTTTTTGTGATTCTAAGAAAAGATCACCAGCAGCTTTTTTAATGAAGCCTTTGTTTTGGATGCAGCGTCTTGTATAATAAAGCTGAAAATAGTTTTTTGGGGTTTTTTGCTGGGTCAGCTGTCTGTCATTTCTGCTGGTTTCCATGCTTCTGGTGACTTCTCTGAAAATACTGAAATTCTAGAAAGTATACTATGTGAATAAACAGAGCAGTCAGGTTGCTTTCATTAAAGATTTAAGGGGTTCACTCACCACAGGCTCTATAACTTCTTCTGGTACTGTACTCTGCACTTCCCTGCTCTTAGTTCCTCCTTTTCTTTCTTTAGCCAGCAGGGGTGAGTGATCCCCTCCACTCCCTTATCTTCCTCTGCCATTGGAAATTTACTTTCCCACCCTTCCTCCAGTCAAGGTGTTGCTCAAACACCCATCAAGAAATCTTCATCTCAGTTTAAAAATCTCAGTTTCTGTCCAAACCCCTTCCCATTCTCAGCCCCTTCTTCGTACCCTCCTTTCCTAGTATACAGTCCCCATGTAAACAATCCACTCTGACTTTGCTGTTTTCTGGAATAAAAGTCCTACATGTCTATAAAACTGTACTCTGAGGTACAAATCCTGCACAGTGGCCTCTGTACAAAGACCTGTATAAACCTTTTATGAAAAAAAGCAGCACCTGGATACAGAAATGTATTTTTGACTATGGCTCAGCCTTCCAAACGAATAGAAATGAAAGAATAAACACCAAAGATGATGAGTATGAAACTACAGTACTTAAGATATTGTTAAAATATAGGTGAGGGTGCAGCAATATATATTTCTGTCTTATGGTTGTTATTCTACACAGAGAATGTGAAATGCTGGGCAATGATGTCATGGTTTGACACAGAAGAAAACAGGGATTTTATTTTTAACAGCGCTGCCTCTTGATCCGTTTCTGATAATGTCAGGAGTTCCAAGAGGGCTGCAAATCCATGTGGTGCCAAACAGCCTGGCAAAACCCTGCTGGGGCCTATTCTGAAGCAGGAATAGACATAGGTGTCTATTTGGAAACATTGCACTCGTGTAGTGCCTTTCAAGTTGCTGTCCCTGCTCCCTGGGAAGTTGTCCTCATGCCCCATTTGAGAGGTGGCCTCATGCTGCTGCAGGAAGAAATGCAAGCTGAAAAAAGAAACTCAGAGTTTGCTCTTTCAGAAAGGCTGCCCTGATCCTATAATTTCTATTTAGGAATAAATGCAGGTGAAACCAAAGGATTTCTTCATCAGAAAAAACGAGGTGGTCTGGTCCACGACAAAATTGATTTGTCTGATTTAGAGGGTACCACAAAGACTATGTAGATAACATATAAAATATAATATATTATATTATTAAACTTATGTCTGGCATGATTTCCTGGAATCTTAGTTCTAGGGCAACAGAGGCTGTGAAAGTGAAAATGAAGGAACCTGTGAAGATTTCTTAAATGACACTTAGAACAGAGTCTGTACAATTCACTTTATAGGACATTTATACATAAAATATAACATGGTATATTTTGTTCCAAATGTGATTTGTAAGTGGAACACAACCCTGGGTTTGCTGACTCTCATTAGGACTCTCGATGTGGAGCATCTGCCCTTTACTATTTCAATAGATTGTCTAGACTGAAATTTCAGTCAGACCCATCTGGAAGTGCTTAAAAAAGATTAATGGATTCCCTTAGTTGTGCCTAAGGAGCTGACTGCAAATTTCAAAATACTGTTTGTATTTAGATGCACATACAAACAGTTTTCCTGAAGTTGCCACCAAGTATTATACAGACACCGGTGCAGTAATTCTTCTTCCTAAAATCAGGGGGTCTTGAGGATGGTGATGTTTGTGAAGGAATGGTCAATTGATTAGCATCGTGACTGTATTTTCACAGAAGCACAGAATATTCTGAATTGGAAGGGACCCACAAGAATCATTGAGTCCAACTCTTTTTTGATGATAGGGAAGGTGGTATCTTTGCTTTATTGTCACGCCATCTGTATTCTGTTCTTCCAAGTCAGTAGTGCATGGGATCCTTAAAAATCCAAAGGAACAAGTTTGCTGTCTTTTTCTTTTCCATATGGCTACAGGTTCTTTCTGACTAACTCTTGATTGTATCTCTGCTACTCCTTAATTTTCGACATTGTTCATATCTTGTTTTGAAATACTTGGATTTTCCACACTTCATTCCTACAACCCCTCCCATTCCTTTCAAGTTTAAGCATATTTAAATGGATGCATTCGTTCAATGATATAATCACTACAGTTAATTGAAATGGCTGGTATTTTTAAGATTGCTGTGAAATACAAAAGTTTTGAAATATTAAAAACCCCAGAGCATTTTTTTTTTTTTTTTTTTTTGGTGAACATTTCTGCCCATTACCCAGACCCTCTTGGGGATAATTTTGAATTCCTTACAATTTTGATGGAGAAAAAAAAAAAAGAAACAACTTAGGCTGTAGATATTATTTTAAGTGACAGCATTTTCTGTCTTTCTAACAACCCCCTTATTTGCAATTCAGTGGTGGTATGGTTCATCAGCTTTCACTTTTTGCACAGTAGACTGCAAAACAGCTACTCTGTGTATTGAACACTGAAAATTCAAGCTGGTGATTGTTTTTATAGAGAACTTCATTCTGAGATGCTGTGCCTACCCACTGGAAATTTCTAGTTCCCCTAATAGTTCACAATTCCACTGTTTTCCTATTATGTACCCAGTGCCTATGGATACCATTTACTGTTTACCTCTGCAAACACAAAAGAGGCTTCATCATCCTCTTTCCCATCCCTGTGTCTCAGGCTTTACTTTAGTTGTTTACTTAACTTTCTCAGGGTGTACAGCAAGGGTCTCAATTTTGTCATTAATACTGTTTTAATTTTCAAAAAATAGCTTTCATTCCCTGAGTGAAAGGATTTTAAAGCATTTACGTGAATATATACTAAGAATATGTATTTCAGAGGGATATAGGAATTCAGCAAACTGGGATACAAACAATAAATCAGACTCTTATAATCTCTATTCCACCTTATCAATCACTTCTGGGTTTCATTTTTAAGAGGTTAACATATATGACTGTTTATATATACATATATTAAATCATGGAATAGTTTGGGCTGGAAGGGACCTTGAGTGAAATGAACAATATCAACTGGTTTGTGCCATGTTCTCAGGATGGCAAATATAATGTTCACTTGAGTTTGGTCTGACAGGGATACATGGCCTCTATAAATCTAATATTATTCTTCCATTTCTTAGCATTTACCTTTAAATTAAGGGAGGGGTACAGAGAACAAAGTAGTTCAAAGCTAACTCAAATATCGAGAGCCTGCTGTGTCTCTTCTTTTCCTCAAATTGCAGATAAAGTAGCTTTCTAAACAGCTCTACTCACTGAAAAAAGTGAAATCAGATATCCCTACAATGTGTTTCACTTGATAATGAGCATCTCCCATCTGAAGGACAATGCATGTTCACATTCACATTTTCCCAATATTTCCCCATTTTCTAATGTTTTGTTCTAGAGCCAGAAATAGTGCAGATAAAATGTGGGTATAACTGATTTAAAAGCCTTTGTGTTACAAGAACACATCTGAGGAGGTGGGGTATAACTCTTCAATATGGACAAGATTCTGGTGCCCCATAAATTGGCTCCTTCCTTCAGGGGTCCTGAAGTTGCTAAAAGGCCTGAGTGGCCCTGACTGGTCTCATCTTGGACCCCCACCCTTTGGGCATAGAAATGGGCATGGAAATGGAAATGGAAATGGGCATGGAAATCAAAATTCAGCCCCACAATGAGGTGATATAAAACCTTTCACAATAAGGAGCAAAAGGCTTGTCATTTGCTGGTAGTGGCAAATGTTAATTTTATAACCATCCTGAGTAAATTTAATAGTGCAAACTGCTCTGGTTGAAATATTCCCTGTTATTATTCCTGTAGCACCCAGAGGTTTGGATTAGGACCCTTCCAGGGTGAAATTCCAGTGGGAGACCAGCTCTGACTCTGAGGCATTATATGTAAGTAATGAAAGGCTGAGGAAAGGGAAAATCATCACCTTTGAAGGGAAGGAGCACCAAGATATAAAAGGTCAAACTGATGCCAATCAGGATTATACAGATTGAGCTGATCCAGCACTGGCGTGAGGAAGCACGAGGTGAACTTTTCATTCCCTTTTGGAACTCTTTATAATAGTGGGGTCAGTTATTTTTTGGTTTAGGTTATTTTTGTTTTGTTTTTTAAGATTCACATGTCTAGTTTTTTAAATAAGGGAGCTGGTTGGAGTGTGGAAATGGAGATGTGGGAGGAAATGGGAGATCCTGGAGGATGGTGAAGTCCTTCCTCAATCCTGGGTGTCGGTACAACTGGGGAACTTTGCTGCTGGGAGCACAGGAGTGATTTTAGGTCCACAAGCTTAAAGAAAGCCCTGGAGGGAACATAGAATTATTGAATTTATTCTTTTTTCCCCACTACTTTAAGCAGATTTGGGTTAAGACAGTGTTTGTTCCTGATTTGGCAGAAAACCTGAGATGACTGTCAGCTTTTTCCTGAACAGGGTAAGGCCTGTCTGTGACATAGTGTATCAAAACTGAAATGTCAGGAACCTGTGCCACTGGGAGGTTTGAGACTTCTGCTTTCTCTGTGTGTTTTTGGTTACAAAGTTGGGGTTAAGAACACTCTGCATTGTTTTCTTTGGTGGACTCACATCAGATCCTTTAACTCTTAAAAAAACTTCCAGAAAACCCACTGGTGTACAGAGAAATACCTGTAAATAATGCATAATTATCACCTTTTAAGAAGTTTCACTCACCCATCATCCAAATAGTCAAATATTGAATCCCCCTAAGCTTTCTCCTAAAACTTCATTGTTCATAAAGTTTCTGCTGAAGATCTTCCATTGCTTGGGACCCCTTCCCTGCCCTGTTTGGCACTTCCCTTCCCTCCTGTCCTGGCTCAGATTAGGAGTCACCTCTAGACACAAGTCAGTCTGATTTGCCTTTCTAGCTGGGGACAATGGCAAGGAGTTGCTGGTGCTAAGCAGGGGGAGTCGGTGTTCCTACATGTAAACCTGGAAAACTCTCTGCAGCTGCTGCAGCAGGATAAAATCTGAGTCCTCTCTGGTTCAGTGGTGGTGGTTCACAAGGTGGTTGTGATCTTGAGATGTTCCTGTTGCAGAAGAAGATTGTCCTCTTCCTGCAGAGAAAGCAGGAAAAAAGGTAGTTTAGAGATCTCGTGGTGATGCCTTCTCATGTTTGGGACATACTTCCTCTGCCAAAAAAATGTACTTTTCACAGAAGGAAAATAAACACAAATTGCTCATTTTGGAACAGATTTCTGAAGAAAAAGCTCTGTTTCTCACCTCAGAACAAGAAGTCAAGCTGAACCCTATAGAAGGGACGGAGAGGTTGGGGAAAGAGCCTTGAACTGACCTTCCCAAGCCCTGCCACAGTCAAGATGATCCTATTGGGACTCTGAAAGACACAACTAATGCCTGACTGGGTGTAGCATCTCCTGCTGCCCCACCATGGCTCTTCTCACTGCAGGTGGCCTTGAAAAGCGTGCTGGCTGATGAAGGAAAGCTCATTTGGCAGGTGCTGCAGAGGAGCTGCTTTACCTGCAGCCTGGACTGGGGCTGTGTGGGGTAAGAAGTGACGTGCAATTCCCTGCATTGTTGGCTCTGTGGACTAACAATGTGAGGGCCAGAGCCAGGAGCTGAGGGCTGAAAAAGTCACCCCAGAGGCTGCCTTTAGCTTTTGTGTGGCCTCTGGGCAGCCTGGCATCGTTCACCAGGGCTTTGATGGTTGTTTCCAGTAACGTGTCTCCTCCCCTGAGGTCTCTCCTGACCCCACAACCCGGGCACTGCTCAGTCTGTGACCCTGGAGCTTTTTGTCTTTTTTTAGGCATCCTGCGTTTTCTAATGTGAAGAGAAAGCTCTGTTGGCTTGGTGGATTCACAGCTTGAGTCACTGCCATCACATCAGCTTGTTCTTTCCACGAGCACTAAATCCACTTTAAAAACAGCCAAGGAGTTTTATGAGAAAAGCCAATCTTTTCGTAGGTGTGCCAATACACAGAAACAGTTATTTCCCATCTGGGATCTCTCTGTATGGTAAGTATACATAATTTTATAATGCATCAGCTTTAATAGGTGTCCAAGAGTGCTGAAAATAGGACCATAAATTTGTAGGACATAAAACATTTTCACAGAAAAAGAAAATTCCAACAAAATAAGCAAGGTTTGGGACGTTCTGGCACCCACTTGAAAAAGATATTATAAAACCCCATCCTGCCTTTTATTTTATGACCGTGTATAAGAAAGCTGAAAAATTCCCAACTTCCAGTAAAAGACAAAAGATTAAAAATATAGTTTTCCTCATTTCGTAGAAAACTGCTCTGTTAAATCTAAAATTTAAATCATAGTGTTTGATTATCAGTGCTCACCAAGAGGATTACAGAACAGTCATTAAATCTTATTACAAAGCGAAGTGCAGAAAGTAATTGCACATATTTGTAAGTAGCTTAGAATTGATTAAAAATGCATAAAGAAAAACTGGAAAGTTTTCTGCAGGCTCAAGGCTGCTAACCCCTCTGGGCAAACACACATCAGCTCATCCCACCAGGAAGCTTCTCTGCTTCCTCCCTGTGTGGCAAGAGGAGGATTTCTCCCTGTTTTAAGGACAAGGACCCTGTACTTGTGATCACTGGAATTGCTGTGAGCTATAGGAGATAGGAAAGGCCTGCAGTCATGTTAAAGCTAGGAAGCTTTAGGAGAAGTTTAATTTAAGCTGTTCCTCAGGCTAAGCCTTTCCTTCCCCACTCCCATCCTCCACTGTAGGCTGCTTTAAGGCTGCATTTTCAAAGTGGTGTATGGGGAATTATGTGCTCCAGTTCCATGGCTGTTAATGTGATTTTGTGAGCAAATATCCTCTACTCCAGCACGGCTGAGGCTGTGCTCTGCTCTGAGGGTTTGTATACTCCTTGCAAGCAGAGGAGCTGTGCCAAAGCACAGTGACTTTGGAAGCAAATTAACTCTGTGTAAGTTAGAGGCACATGGGGCTTTTGAGTGTTCACTTGTCTGGTCGTTTGGGCTGGTGGGTGAGGCAGATTTTTCCTGCAGGGGCTGAGCAGGAGATTGGGCTGGGTGAGGTAAGAAAGACATTGAGATGCTGGAGAGCGTCCAGAGAAGAGCAATGGAGGTGGGGAAGGGTCTGGAGAGTAAATTGTATGGCTGGGGGAGTTGGGGTTATTCAGCCTGGAGAAAAGGAGGTTCAGAGGAGACCTTCTGGCTCTCCACAACCACCTGAAAGGAGGGTGTAGCCAGGTGGGGGTCGCCTCTTCTCCCACAGAACAAGGGACAGGACAAGAGGAATCGGCCTCAATTCTGTACCAGGGAAGGTTCAGGTTGGACATCAGGAAAAATTTCGTCACTGAAAGGGTGGCCAAGCATTGGAAAGGGCTGCCCAGGAGTCCCCATACCTGGAGATGCCCAAGGCAGGACTGGCTGTGGCACTCAGTGCTCTGGGCTCATGACAAGGTGGGCATCGGGCACAGGGTGGGCTCCGTGGGCTGGCAGGGCTTTTCCAACACAAACAGTTCTGTGATTCTGAGTGTGCTCACCCCTTGGATGCCATGGAACAGCTCAAAGAACTCCCTGAACCCCCTTTGGCTCGGCTCTGATGATTTTCCTCCAAGTCAGCCTTTGCCTAAGCCTTGACAAATTCAGCACATAACACAATGCGAGGAGGAGTCTGATCCTCTGCAATCCGGGTCTCAGCATGCAACTTGTTATTTTTAACTTTCCATTTCAGCTACTCACACATCTTCCCTGGCAGCGTTCAGAATATTCCTGAAACGCTGCATTGTGTCGCGGTTTGCCTTTCCCTTTGGATTCACTTTTTTCTCTCCACAAGAGTGGTAGGTGGTGTTTAAGAGGAGATGTTTTCCTTGCATTCTGTTTTTTTCTCCCTTTTTATAAACAGTGCTTTCTCTCGCCTAAATCATACAAAGCTCTTGGTTTTCACACTGGACCCAAACTTTTGGGAGAGAGCAGGGCCAGTGCACAGAAAGAGAAGGGATGTACCTTTTCCATCATCACTCTCTTACCACTCAGTGGCTGGACAGTGACAGAGCTGGGACTGGAGTCCTTAACCTCTAGGAATGAGGCAGAGAGAGCCATGGCCTTGAACCTGGGGTGCATCCACGAGGTCACCTGCAGTGCAGGTTCTCCAGGGTCACCTCTTGGATCCAATTCCCCCAGCCAAGGCAGTTTGATTATGCCCTGCTGTGCCCATTTCTGGAGGTGTCATAGCAAGGGCGTGTTGGGTTTCTAATTACTAGTCACATACTTATAAATTTACAACATTTTATTTTATTTTCCTGTCTCAAGTCTGACAATGATGTCAGAACTGGAGAGATTACAAAAGATTTTGCTGTTCTCTATTTATTTAGAACATCTATGAGGGGTTTTGGAATAATCTGTATTTGTAACTAGGAAAAAAATGCACGTTTTGTCAACTTATCTTCAACTCACTGCATGGGACTAGACCTGGGTAGCTGTCCTTCAAATGAATACAAACTTAGGAACTAAAGCACTACATAATGAGTTGAGAATAAATCTCTCAAAGTTTGCTATTGATTTACTGTCCTAACATTTCTGAGAATAACCCACCGCATAATCTATGGAACCAAATGATTTCTCTGCGAGCTCACTGCTATCTCTTAAGGTTTTATCTAAAGCTTTGAGAACTGGTATTTTTTTCCTCAAAGTCATATAGGAATCTTTTCTTTCCATACCAAGAAAGTTTCTTGCCACAAGAAGTGTGGAGGAAACTCACAAATGGGAATGTCAGGGATCAGTGAGAGTGTAAGGACCAGGGAGCTGGGCATGGAGATCACCCTGGCACTGGTGTTGTCCTGCATGGATTGAGCATGGCAGGCAGACCCAGAAGGTGATGGGACCCATCAGCAGCCCCTGATAGGGCAAAGTGGTGATCCAGAGCCAAGAACCACCCAAGGGGACCAGAAAGGAGAAGCAGCAAGGCCATGTGAGTCCATCTAGGGGACAGCACCAAAGGTGATGTAAGGGACAGGCTACAGTCTGTGTTTGAGAGGTCCATCCAGGAGATGAGCTATCACAGCCCATTCATGGGGACCTGCCATGGTGTGCCTGGGGCAGAGGCTCATGGGTGGGGGTCCTACGTGAAGCTGGTCAGAGATATTAGGGAGTATTAGTGGATTTAGGTCTCTTGACACTGAACCCACCAAAGGCAGCTTCAATCAGAATATAAACTGAATACAAAGGTGGGTTTTTTTTAACTCATGATTTTTAAGGGAGTTTCATTGACAGGGAAAAGACCAGGTTACTTCCTGAACCTCAGGATGCTGAAGATCAGAGGCTGCAGCAGAATCATAGAATGGTTTATGTCAGAAGGGGACCTTGGAGATCATCTCATTCCAACCCACCTGCTGTAGGCAGGGACACCTTCAACTAGACCAATCAGAGTCGCATCCAACCTGGCCTTGAAATAGAAAAGGCTCCCTGTATGCTTTCATTGCACATGCTTTGTCTTTTTTGTATCCTTAGACTTCAGCATTGGTGACTTCTTAAACCAGGTTACCACACTAGACAACCCCACACACAGCGTGTCTATTCATATATCCCTGTGTCCCTCTCAGGGGATATTTGCCAGTGGCCTGAAAACAATGACTGCATTAAAATCAAGGAAAATAATCCACTGGATTTCATTTGCAGAGTATTTACAGCAAGCAGCGTCAGGATTTTCTAGTGAGCTTTTACCACTCTGATGTGTGGGAGACACTCCAAATCCCCTGTGAAGAATGGGAAACTGAGTTAAGCCCACAGAGCTCTTCTTACCATGAAGCCTGGGGGCTCAAATGTCTCTTAACTAGACATGCACGTCATCCTGAAGTCTTTACTTTGGTTTCTCCTCTGTCTCCTCATAATAGGTCTTGTGTAACAAGAGGATGCTCTTCCCCTGCATCACATAATAGGTCCTACACCCTTCAAACTCCTTCATGGGTATTACCCCTGAGACCATGGGGCTGATGTGTCTCCTGTGATAGCTCAGGCCAGGTCAGGTCATGAGGCTCTGCCAGTTCTGGCAAGGTTATTTGGGTTCATACAACTCCTCTCCTTCCTTGGTGCTTCTTTGTGTTCATAGAGAGGAACTTTTAATCACATAACAATACCACAGAACAGAGACTCCTCTCTTCTCTCCTTGCAAAGGTTTGAAATAATTATTTTTGTCCTGAAAATAAAGAATTGCCTTGCTTTTATAGCTCTTCAATGTTGAAAATGATGTGGCATGTTTAAATCAGCAGCAGACCTCTGTGTCATTGGAATGAGTGGGTAATTTCTGTTACATTCACTATTAATGTACTTTCCTTTTCTTGGAAAACAGCAACAAAAATAGTTTAGTTCATCTTGTCATTGGGAGGATTGTGGTGATGCCACTAGATAAATTGTTCTTACACAAGGGATAGATTGGAACCCTTTTCTTTCTTTATTTTGCAGTTGAGAGCCTGCTGACTTCCACCAGCTCCCTGAGCCAAGTTATGAAGAAGCTCTTTTTGACCTTACTTGTGAAATAATGACCCTATTCTTGACTTTGAGCAATAGGTGAAGATACCATGGATTTCCAACTCGTGGACCAGGAACTGTAATTTAGGATTGGTCCATGTGGGTATAATTGCACAAATAGCAGTGTGAGAGAGAGGTGAAGGTTTCCCTAGGAATGCAATTTCTGTAAATGGATAAAATAACATTCATCTCAAATATGTATCATGAACAGGACGCAGGGAGGTTTTTTGGGTTTTTTTCAACCATGTCAAACAAAGAAACACGTAGAACAACTCCCTTCCAAGCCTGGGACTTATTCTGGCCAGTGACCTCTCAGAAAGCTCAACCCCTTTCTTCCCATTTCTGGCAGCTTCTGGGCCAGCCTGTGCCATCCCATCACAAACCCTAACCTTCTACAAGGGTGTTGACCCTTCTATTGGTTCCTTCTTTTGTGACACTTTGTTTTTAAAAAGTCAAGGTCTTATCCTCCAGAGGTGGGAGAGCTGCACCTGCCTGAGGGAGTCTCCAGGGACTGACCTGCAGCTGTCACTCTGACTCTGGGATGTGCTGTCAACGTCAGGCAGCAGAGAACTCCTGATATAATGACAGAGAAAACGGTGAAACAAACCTCTGCATTGCCTGACACCTGAAAAAGTCCCAAGCCAATGCTCACAGGGTTGTTTCATCCCCAGGGAGGCCACTACCTGCCATATTTTTTAAAATTATGTGTCCTTATAGTAGTTTTTGACATGCTGGATACACCAGGACTTTGGTGGTGATGTGGGTGCCATGGGTACTACAGAAACCAATTGGTTTCCATGATTACAACATGACAAATTCCTGAGTTAATTCCCAAGGGCAGTCTTAGGTCCCTCTCAGACCCAGTACCCTGTGCATTTCTTTGAGTTCAGCAGTCAAAGGACATCCTATATCATCTTGCTCTCACAAAGGAACCCTGTTACAAGTTCCCTTATTCAGCCTTGAAATCCACCTGGGAAAACTGGGCCTTTCTTTGGAGTTTCTGCAAGTTCTTACCATACTGTTTTTTGTGACTTAGGACTGGGAACTTCTATAACAGGATAGTGTTTTTACATACAATACTTAGAAAACATGTTTATTGTATTTTAAACTCTCAATCCATTTGTCCCTATTCAGATAGCTCCAGCTTGACTTATGACTTTATATTTTATATCAGACCAGAGATTTCAGTGGCCCTTTAACAGCCTCAGACTGCCATGCAGTAACATTTCACGTGTTCCAGTTGTGTCTCAAAGCAGTGAAAGAACTTCCAAGAAGCCCCAGAACTGGGTTGGCCTTGAGAAGCCTGAGACCAGTTGTTACTATTAAAAGAGATATTTTCAAAATGCTTTTGTCCTGATTTGGGAAACCTTTTCTAACCAGGAACCTCACTTCAGCATGTGTTTTAAGCACGTGGTGAAGCCATGGAAATCCAAATGTCTCTAGGTGTGTGCCTCAGTGTGATCCTGAATCCAGCCCTTCGCTGGTAAGATGTATTCTTTATCATTTTCACTGCTCTGCATTCTTCTATACCCACTTACAGTATCATTTGGTTATAAGAGCCAGGGAAAATGGAGAAAAACTGCAGTTTGTTTAATCACTGCCTGGAGAAAACTGTAAGCTGATCCTGGTACAAATGAGCAGGCATGAGAATTTGCTTTAACAGTTTTCAGTCCCTTTGGTAATGCAGAAATTTTGTTTGATTTTTGCCAAGTGTTTTTTTTAATTTTTTTTTTTTTACTTAGTGTTTTTAGGTAATCACTATTTAGCTGGCTTATGTTCTTGGATTTTCCTTTTTTCTCCTTCCCAGGAGATAAAACCAGTAAAATCCTCCCCTATTGAAGTCAGTGGCAAAACTCCCACTGAATTCAGGGCTTTATTCAGCCAAAGAGTTTCTTGCAAATAAGGTATTTAGATACTGCACTCTGGGGTGATATTCATAAATCTAATGCTGTTTCCTCAAAATAAAAATTCCTATATATTAGTGAGCCTCTGTGTGGCTCTGACAGAAACTCTTCTCCTTGAAAACCCATTCACTGTCCTGGAGCTTAATGCTTTCACCAAAATCCATAAACCAGCAGTGAACTCAGCTGCCCTGACTGCTTTACGTGGTGCCAGCAACACCATCAGTGGTTTAAAAAGGAAAATAAACAAAAACTCCCCATGAATGAGGCTTTGCTTCCTGCCTAGGGAATTCAGACATGCTAAGATATGGTACACTTGAGTAAATCTCAAACAGTAGTGACAGATGGGTCTGTGGGAGCCTTTCAGGTCCCAGAATCACATGATCATTTAGGTTGGAAAAAAAGCTGTGAGACCATTGAGTCCAACCTGTGACTGATCCCCACCTTGTCCCCCAGCACAAAGCACTGAGTGACACATCCAGTCGTTCCTTGGACAGGGATGGGGACTCCTCCACCTTCATGGACAGCCCCTTCCAATGCCTGACCACCCCTTCCAGGAAGAAATTCTTTCTGATGTCCAACTAAACCTCTCCTGGTGCAGCTTGAGACCATTTCCTCTCATGCTGTCTCTTGTAGCCTGGGAGAAGAGGTCAGCCCTCACCTTGCTGCAACGTCCTTTCAGGTAGAGAGCAATGAGGTCTCCCCTGAGCCTCCTTTTCTCCAGGCTAAACACCCCCAGCTCCCTCAGCCAGCCTTCCTTTGACTTACAGGTAGCCTTAATAAGATTCCCTGAAGTCATGTCTGCATGGGTGACACTGTGCACTTAGCTCAGGGACTTTTCCAGTGCTGGTCTCACTCGCCCAGACCTTCCCCCTGTTTCCTGGCCCCAGGCTGAAGAGCCCCCAGGTCACCAAAGGCCACTCCTGCACAGGGTTGCCTTCCAGGCAGTGGGACGTTCAGGTGACAGGGTACAACAGGGACTGTCCTTTCTGGCAAGGCTCCTTTTGGGGCAAGTGCTCATATATTGGCTCAGGGCCAGTTTACCTGCAATGAAATAAGTAATTTATTTAAGAAGGAAGCAGAGTTGCTTTGTGCTTAAGACAACCCCCAAGACCCCCCACTGCCATGGTGATTGTTATTTTCGGGCTAGCTGGGTGGCATTCTACAGCTAGGGCTGCAGGGACCATAATGTTGCTGATTAAAAGGAGCTTTAAATCTGAGCAGATTAGGCACATTTCAGCTTTGTATTTCTGTCTTCCATGCAGACCAGTTACTGCACAGGGAGATGCACGATGAGAGATCTGTGATATGACCTAACCTTTAAAAAATGACTACTGAGTTTCAATGTCTCTGTGGCTGCATGCCCCTCTGGACAATGCTCAATGCATCCTGGAAATTATTCCTCCTAAAGGTGTCTCTGGGTAGGCATCCAGGAGGAAAAGGCACACAAAGCCATAGGTCATATATCTGAGATAAGCATCAGGAAGTGCAATTAGAGAGGTGCATTTTCACATGTGCCAACATACACATATATAGATCTGACTGCAGATCCAACTGTAAAGCAAACAGGTAAATTCTATCTGTTGTTCAGCTCTGTGCCAAACTTACATAAAATGTGCTTAATTATCCTACATGAGCTCTAAAAATAAAATATTAAGGTAAAATAATACTGTACTCTTTATACAAGTACTTCAAATGGAATGCATAATACAAAATATTGATTCAAGAGGGTTGCAGTATTGAAAATCAAATGAGTTTTTGCCATTGCTGAGAGCACAGAAGCCCAGTGTAATCAGCCTGTTCAACTAATCATTACAGCAGTGCTGTTTGTGGCACTCTACTTAACAGTCTGTCAGCAATTCCATAGAAAAAACCCCTTATTTTTCAGGGATTTATATTTTGGCCATAAAAGGCTGCTCCAATGTGAAATTAGAAATACACAGAGAAACGTGAAAGAACAGTGTCCCCCATTGCTCCACCCAAGTTGCTTTTGAAAGGTTTGATTCTGGGTCACCAAAGACAGCAAGGATTTTGCCTTTTATGCCAGTGGGAGCAGAATTGGGATGAAAGGGTCTTCTGGTGATTAACTGCAGTTAACAGGAGCTTTGCTTTTGACCTTAGCTGAGCTTAGCTTTGCCCATATGTTTTAATCACCACCGTTTGAGGAACTCTGAGGTGCCTCTTGGATTTTTTTATTTATTTTTTTCTTTTTTTGCCTCAAATCATTGTTTCCTCTCTGGTACAGCCCTTGGAAAAAGGTCTTCTGATGCGACACTTCAGTCAGTGAAGGCAAATACTGCAGCCCAGATTTCAAGTGCAGTACAAGCTGCTTCCTCCTGTGCCAAAATGGAGCCTTCCCACCACAACACTCCTGCTGAAAGCTGGCACCAGAGGCAGGAGAATTCAGGACAGTGGAGTAAAGCATTAGTTTGAATACTCCTGACTACCTGCAGTGTGACATTTATAAGATCTGACACTCAGCTGGACCAGATCCTGAGAAACCTGATCTGATATTGATGTTGGACCTTCCTGGGGGGTGGAGGTTGGACCAGGTACCTCCTGAATTCCCTCCCCTCTTCCATTATTCTGTGCCTCTGGGAAGTTATGCAAGACTGCAACATCTGCTGACCAGAGACCTGGTCAGATTGCAGTTCAGGGTCACCTATAAGTATAAAACTTCCCATTGCTTTAGGACATTTAGAGTCACAGTTTGCTTTGGTGCTTATAGCAAGAGAAATGGCTTGGATTGCTGTTCTATATCCAAACCGAGTGATTTATCTGACAAGCCGTGGATTCAAATGATTCATTTTTTTCTCTCTCTTTGGGGACCACTTAAAACTTTATTTATACAAAAATGAGCTTGAATTAAAGCGTAGAAGTGCTTCTGAAAATTTTGCCCTGTAGAGTTACATTAGCAGTAGCATTATAATTATGTTTCCTTTCATTTTCTCTGTACCACCAAGCTGCTAAAGCTGCACTGGTGGAGTAGAGGTTATTGAAAGGTACTTTTTTAGATTTCTTATACAGTGACTAAGAAATAATTTGGTAGCTACGAGAAAACGATCAAAATCAAGGGCCATGTGAGCAAAGTACGCCACAATGCCATAAGCCATGCTAGATCTTAATGAGAAGTTAATTTACTATTTGCATTCATATAATATAAATCACTTTGTTCTTTGTTCTAAAGAAAGTAAAACTATCAATGTGATGAAAGAAATATCAGTTGCCAAGTAAAAGTAATGAGTTTTTTTGGAAGCTGGCAAAGGTCTCTGAGTCAGAGAGAGGAGAATATGACCCTGGGGAAAATTTGAAGTGTGATGACTTGATGAACACTAGGACTTTACTTCCATTCCTAAAATGGGACAGCAAGCTTGTATTCAAGTTCTGACAGATATTGTACATCAGAGTGAGAAGATAAAAATGAACATACACAAAGCTGTGCCACTTTGCAATATGAAATATATTAACAAGTTCACCTATGGCATACAAATAAAACAAAAAGCTCTCTAGATGTTTTTCATTTTTTATTTAATTGTTTGCTCTCTCAGAAATGTTCCTGCAAACAGGTAGAGAAGCCTTTCTCAAATTCCACACAACCTTTTCCTCCTTGTCTACTTACATGGAGGCATGTCTGATCTTTCACTTACTTCTAGTTCCCAGCCATCTTACAGACCTTTAAAATACTCATTTGCTGCCATCATTTCCGTGACTGCTGTTCGCCTCTGTTGGAGTTCTTTGGTTTAGCCTTCAGGTAATTTGTAACCTTGGAAAAAATGGATGTTTAAAATGTAAAAAGAAAAGAAAAAAAGTAAAAAAAAAAAAAAGTTGTTCTATTGTGTGGATTAAAAAAATGAAATAAATAAACAAAGAAACAGTAGCTCAGCCACTTTGCAGTCTTCCACCTTCCTCCTGAGTCAGCTCCTGTGCTTGTTTGCTCCATCATTATCCTGGCGGAAAAATGTCAGAGTGATGGAGTACCTGGGAGCAGCTTCCCAGAGAAAAAATAAAGGGATTTGCTGAGCAAGCACGAGACGTGTTCCACAGAGAATCCTAATATCTGATGGCAAATCCAGGACAGAAGCAGGTCCCCTTGCAAGGAGGCCCCACTGATGGAAGCACAGTAGTCACAGGAGCAGAACTGCTCCTTACAGGTTTTGTTTTTCGGATGGCTGTGGCCTGGCCCACATTTATATATATATTAAAAAGAATGTATATATATATTTATAAGAAAAAAACATTTCTATACACATATATATATTTATAAGTGAACCACATCCCCAAAATGTCATAAAAATAAGGCTTTGAGGTCAGGCCCACAAACCATGGGGGATGCCAGAATTCAGATGTATTATAAATAAGGTTCCCCTCTGTATGTGGAATGATACAATCTTTAATTACATGACTGCACATTAATTCTTTCACAGGCTGTGCCCTTCAGCACATGTAGGAGGCAGAGTCCTTGGAAGGGGGTGAAATTCTTTGCAACTTGCCTGACTTTGGTGGGGTTTCCTGGCTGTGTGGCTGAACAATACTTAACATCTGAAACATAAAATAACCTTACAAAATAATGTTTCCCCTCATCATCCCTCCTCTGCCCTTCCCATGGACAAGTGAGTCAGCTGTAGGATTGGGTTATAAATTAATAGTACAGTCTTCAAGCAGCTGTGTGTAGCTGGGGCAAGGAAAGCCTGGAGACACCACTTTGCCAGAAGTGTTGAGTGACTGAGAAAGTGAAGGAGAGATCTCCAGGTCTCTGCCATTGTGGTCATCATAGATTAGTTTGGGTTGGAAGGGACCTTAAAGATTACCTAGATCCTTTCCCCTTTCCATGAGCAGGGACACCTTCTCCTTGAACAGCTCACTCAAATAATCTTTGGAGCTTGTCCTAAAGAGCATCTCTCCACCCTGTTTCTTCCCCAATCCTTCCTGCCTCACAGCTTCCTGCTGTTCCTATTTCTGCCTATTTCTTTATTCCTTATTACTATGCCTCAGCCCCTCAAGTTGAATTTGGCATGTTTCCTTTCCTCAAAGCTTTGAGGCTCCAAACAAATGAAAATTTGAGAACAAAACAGAGATATTCCCCTTGTGTTCTGCCCCTATTTCTGGTATTCCAGTAGGAGGGCTTGTACTTTTAGGAGGAAATCTCATACAGCACCTCCATCCCCAGAGTGACATTTGTTCAGTGGCAATGCAAGAATTTATTGTACATAACACCAAATTGCTCTAATGGAATATGGAATATGGACTATATCATTAGTGAACTGGAATTTTCATTTTTCTCCTGGGGTTAAGTCTTAGCCAAACTCAACCCCCCAACATGTCACTGAGGCTGGAGCAGTTCAACCTCCTTCTGCCTCACCATCATGTTTCAGGTTACTGGATTTCAACACAAGAATACTTACAATTTCCAAAGTAAATAGGTATGATTTTTTTTTCCCTGGATGGTCAGTTGTATTTTGCTTAGAAATAGCCAAAAAGTTTTAGCTGAAACCTCTTGATGGAGGCTGTGAAAGCTCAAATGAGGGTGGTCTTGAATGGAAAATCCTCTTTAGCTGCATCCAGAATGTGTTGCACATATGTCACAACCAAACAAAACTAGAGGGAGAGGGAAGGCTTTAACCTTATATATTGATATATGTAGGATCTGAGGTGCCTATATTTTGTCAGACCCAAACCATCACAGCCATGGAGAACAATTCATCGTCCCACGTGTACCAAAAAGAGACAATCCCCAGGCTAGGGAGCTCCAAAGCTTTCTAATCCAGCTGTAAAGCAATGGGATCTGGCCTGTGATTCATATTGCATATAGCAGTTTGTATCCACAGGGATCCTCTTGCAAGGACCAAGAGCTAAGATTTGTGCCCCACACTGCTTTAAAAATTAAAACAATTCAGCTTCCTCTCCCCATGCTGATCTGAAATGAAGAAGAGAAGGTGTTCTCCCGTGTGCTGCCTGGTTTCTTGCATATTAGTTTTTCTGTGGAAATTGGCTCTATTTTAATGACAATTATTGTGTTCCACCGATGGCAAAACCGCCAAAATCCTTTGTGGAGGTGGAGAAATTAATTATTTTTTTTGCTCAGGTCTGAGAGCATCAGGAAGGGAAACTTGAAACCTTTGTTCTGTGCAGTTTTATTCCACCCAGCTCTGAAGAATACAGAATGGTGCCGTTCACTGGAGAGAGATGTACTGTATTATTTCGGAGGTTTATTGTTACCAGTATAATTTGGGAATGTGCTTTGCTCCCTATGGAAAAAGAGCTGTTTCACGATGTACTGTACTTTCTCTTCTGATGTTCTTGGTCCTGCTGGATGCAAGCAGTTTGGATAGGACATTCATTCTCCTACAAAGCAGATAAAAATTATTCAGTGGATGTCTCCTGGTTGCACACTGATCCTGTTTCTCCCACGGTAGAACCCACAAATAGGTATGGCAATGTCTGTCACCTCCTGTCTCTCCCTACTTCCCATGAAAGCAGGAATCATGCAGGTGAAGAGCAGGTGGATATCAAGCTCAGGGTTGAAGGGTTACACAGGGACTCTCTTTCTCTATCCTAAATCCTTCACAGGCACAAACTGGCATAACAAACCTTATTTCATAGGGATCCTGTGTTTGAAAGTGCCCATGGGATGCTTCAGTAGAGTGGGATGGTGTAAGGGAACATGAAATAAGAACCCCACAGAGGTCACCCTCTGGCCACTGGGGACACACCTGATTCAGGGATGAGAGCAGGTACCCAAAGATCTGACTACTGATCCCAGCTTTGGTGGTACCTGCAGCCAGGTACCACAACGCCCCTTTCAAAGCTCTCCTTCCATGTGTAATGAGATGCTCCATGTAATGATGGGTTCTCAGGGATATTTTCATGCTTCTGGAGACAGAGGGGAATTTTTGATTTGTTTTCAATCACATTTCAAACAATAACAATGTTTATTTGTGATTGTACTGCTTTAAGAGGTGTTATTCCTAAGCAGAGAAAAACCCATTCAATATGAATAAAAGGAAAATGCAGAGGCTGTTCTTTTATCTCTTTTTCAAGAATTTTGGAGGAAAACTTACTTTTAGGCAGAAAAAGAAGCCTAAATAAAGCCATCCCACCACCCTCTGGCTGCATTGCCACTCATTAACCACCCTTTACTCCCTCCTGCATTACAGCCCAGGCCTTGGTGCTCAGTTCACTTTAGCTGATGTGCTGCAGCTGCCCAGCTGCAAGGGAAGGCCCCCCACTTCCTCAGGAATGCAGCCAATGTGATGTGGTTTGTTTAGGATGGAGTCCTTTGTTGAGACAAGTTATCCTGCAGAAATGCTTCTAATTGAGTATCACTTTGGGTAAAGTGGAAAAAGGTGGTCCAAATACACTTTTTTGTTCGAGAAATGACTGGGTGTGGCACTTAGTGCCATGGTTCTAGCTGATGAGGTGGTGATCAATCAAAGGTTGGGCCCGATGATCTCAGATGTCTAAATGATTCTGTGATTTTTGAATGATTGAAGAAAACTTTCAGTCCAGTTTTCTTAATCTAAAGGCTTACCTGTATCCCTGTATGCATACTCCTTTATCATGCTCTAGTGTAACAACTAATTTGCATTTAAGAGCATTTTTTTCCTGCTTTAGAATAAATACTGCTATGAAACTTTTCATACTGCTCCAAGAGGGGGAAAGTCATGTTCTCTTAAAATCGGAATGTTAATAATTTTACAGTGAAAGTTAGAATTAGATTAAAATTAGATTTTAGTGCAATAGGTGCATAAACCAGGTAGGGAAAGTAATTTAACAGATCTGTTAGTTTCAACTGGAAATTTTATCACGTAGAGAAAGCCTCATCCTTTCCCTTACATAAAGAGCTTCGTCAGGAAAGTTTGCAGAAGCAAACTGTTATGCCTTATTCATCTCACAAATGGATCTCAATCTCTTGTAACCTTAATAGCAAAGGTTACATAAGGATTGTTCAAAATTCAGTTTTCATAAGGAAAAACCCTGGAGAACAAATGATATTAGTCCCGAGGAAATTACTTTTACTGCATGTATGTGACTGTAACAGACTGAGAACAAAAATCGATGGCTTATCCGCACACCAAGTACCCTCGAGACTATGAAAAAGCAGGGCCTGAATAACTTGTTTTACTTTCTGAAAGAGCACTGGGACAAACATAAAACAAAACCAACAGAAAAAAATCCACCCATTCTTTGTGCAACCTTCAGTGCTTGCTGCAGGCTTATTTTCCCAATGTCTATTGCAATGCTGCAGAGTCCCTGTGCCTGAGGGAACAATAACCTTCTCCTCAGGTGCAGAACAAGAACATGAGAAATGCAGGTTTTCACTCCAGTGCAGATTTCCTGAGTGATCTTCAGTGATTCATTTAATCTCGCTGTGTATCAATTCCATGCTATAAAAGGGGGCTGTTGTTTTCCATTCTTTTCAGAGATATTGTGAAAATGTGCTGTAAAAATTATACTGTGAAAATTTTAGATGGTAAACAGCCATTGGAAATACACGTGATTTTATGTACATATGTATATATATGTATAAATGTATAAACGCTTCTTTCTCCCCTTTTTCTCTTTTCTTTTAGACGCCTTTCTTTTTCCTGATTTTAGTAGAAAGAAATAATACAGGAGCCTGTACTAATCTGTGGTGTCTTGAGAACTGATTGCATTGGGGTTTTTTTCTGTGTACAGAAATTGGGTTTCTCTTCTGGCTAGGAGCACTATAAAGCCAGTGAAAACTGCCCTAGAAAACACACAGGCTTAGTGGCTTCTTGTACTTTTATATGGTCATTTGACAGGGGAACATTGGGCTGCAAATTGTTGTAATTTAGGTCAGTTTCTGTCATAAATTCTTGTTTTGCTGTCTGGTCTGGGCAACAGATTGATGTTAGCTTTGAGTTTCTGTACAGATGACTCAGCTTTGCCGAAGTAACTTGCAGAGTCCCAGTATCTTCTGGGTTTCTGTTAAGTCAAGTGGGTGATTTTAAGGGGGTCCTTCTGCCCAGATCGATTCAAAAAGAAAATCCTGGTAGTTGCTGTTGTGCCATGGAGTTGTTAAGTCAGGGTTACTCAACCTACAACTGCTTTTACTATAAGCATGTAAGAAACAGTGTATACAAGTTAGTGACTCTTCAGGTTTGACTCATGTAGGTAAAACAGATATAAATATTTTTAAAATAATGTAATAATATTTTTCCCACTGGAAGTTCCTTTGGTGCTGGGGGCTGGCAAACAACTTCTGAGACGTACTTGGGTCTATTTGCACATTCAGGCTGTGCTGGGGAAGTGCATCCTCACAAAATGATTCGAAGACTCTATTCAAACACCCCAAACTCATTTTCAGCCCGTGACAGCCCAGGACCACACGGCATCTGGCCATGTGGCTGAGTGAAATCAGGGCTTGACAGGCTGACTGGCAGCTCTAGCCATTTGAGGTGATGGCTGCGTGTCAGCCTGTCACACCACACACCGGCCCTGCGCTGCCTCCGAGTCGGAAGCCCCGTTTTCCTCCCTATTTCAGCCTTTTTCCCTTTTAATCGCAGGTTTCCCCTTTTGTCTTTCCCAGGCAGGGTTGCCATAGCAACGGTGTCTCTTGACCACCCTGCCTTCCTCCCTACCCCTGTCAGCCTCCCTTCAGCGAGGTTTCACCCATCTCAGAGGCTCTGCCTTAGAGCCTCTTCCCCAGCACCCCCAGGGGAACTTGATGTACTCTGCTGTCGAGGTGCCTCTGGACATTGCAAGTGGAGCTGCTGGGCTGGCCCCCAGGTTTATGTTGCCTACTGGCACAATTTGCCATGCAAAGTGTCTGCAGCAAGCTGCTCTTGAACAGTTCAGCCAAAACTATCGGGATCTGTCAGGGTTTGCAGGCAGGGATACAACAAGGCAGACACAATACTCTGGTTCCTTCGGTGTTTGCATCTCTCTTTTAATAAGCCAAGACCTTCTCTCAAGTGATGTGCTCATAACTTTGGTTTGTGGAACCCTTATCTCTTGAAAAAAACCCACTTTTCCAGTATTTGTTAGGTAGATCAAATAGAAATAACCCCTTCCCCCTCTGTGAAAATCTCCTCCTCCTTCTTAGACTTGACCTGATCCTGATGCTCTCCAGAATCACTTTACCAAGGTTAAACTTGCAGCTCCGAAACCACTTCCTATTTCCAGGACAAATTTCCCCCCTCCCCCCCCAGGAAAAAAGTGTACAAATATAATCATAGAATGGCCTGATTTGGAAAGAACCATAAAGATCATCCAGTTTCGCCCCCTGCCATGGGCAGGGGCACCTTCCACTAGCCCAGGTTGCTCCAAGCCCCGTCCAACCTGGCCTTGGACACTTC
>JAWWTY010000001.1:115212868-115260677 GCA_035222235.1 Margarornis squamiger
AGGTTGCTCCAAGCCCCGTCCAACCTGGCCTTGGACACTTCCAGGGATCCAGGGGCAGCCACAGCTTCTCTGGGAAACCTGTTCCAGTGCCCCATCACTCTCTCAGTAAAGAATTTGTTCTGAAAAAACAATGTTACCAGTTGGTCCTCAAGTATCTTCCTAGAACCTGTTTGATTTATTGCACTTTTGAAAGGGATTCATTCAGAAGTTGCAAATGTCTCTTCTTAGTAAGATCCCCGTGGGCAAAAGAACCTTTTATAGGGTTTGATGAATGTATTGAAAGGATTAATTAAAAAAAGGTTTCCATAAATATCTAAGTGCATAAATGAATATATTTTTAATGAATTATGCAACAATCTGTCACAACAGGCTATTTATACAAGAGATTTCCATTTGACACAAAGTAATGCATCTGTTTATTAAAATAAAGATTAATCTCATGTGCATTACATGTTCATGACATTTTATATCTTTTCACAAAGGTATAGAAGTTCAAACTTAAATTATAAATCTCTCTATGTGATGCAGCTAGTGAACAGATAAATGGGTCTGAGGTGGGGGGAAAAGGATATCTAGAGAGAAAATATCTGGGAATCTACAATATTGTCTATTCTGAAAATGTTGTTATTGAGCAATAATTTACCTGAATCTAAGCTGAAACATCTGCGAGGAACAGAATTAAGAATCAAAGTGAAAACTGCACAGTAATGTGTTAGCAAACTGAATTTCCTGTGGATGTAGTGTAGTCACTGGATACCATGGATGCTGCCTGACATTGCTAAAAGTCCTGTCCCAAAATACTGCTGTATCTGTTGACTGGTAACCCAGTAGATGGTAAAGCTGGTTAAAATGGTAACCTATTCCTTTAAGTGATGGAGTGGGTAGGACTGTGCCCAATATATCCAATGATTTTAAGTATAGAAACATGATAGACTCTAAATTAGCTGGCTGGCTCTAAATCAGATCTTTCTTTCATTGTGAATAATCCTCTGAAAGCATCATCTCATTGTCTGTAGGGTTCAAAAAACAAATTGGATCGGGAAAAGACGAAATAAAGGCAAAGTGGAAAGAAAAGCCTTGTGTCTGTACAAAACTCCTTTGTGTATTTATATCCTGAACACTTTGCCATTCTGGTCATGGTGTCTCAGAAAGAACCTCACTGACTAAAAAAGGTATGGAGAAGGGAAGATGGCCAAGGACATAGAATAGCTTGCCTACTGAGTGAGAATAAAGTATGTTATGCTTTATGTTGGAAAAGAAATCAGCACCAACAAGGGAAACAGGGCATGAATGCTGTGAACAGTGGGAATAGGGAATAATACCAAAACTTGGGATACCCAGCAAGATGATTGGGTAGTACATTTAACACACACACAAACCAAAAGTAGGTTTTCATTGACCATTTTACTGACCTTGTAGGGATCATTTCCACAGGATGCTGTGGGTGTTAAACCATAATTGGTCTTGAAGATTGAAACAGGATTTTGCAAATTCATGGACACACCTTCATCAAGGGCTACTGAATGAGAAGTTGAGATGCAGCTGTGACTGAGGACCTGTGTGGTTTGTTGGACCCTTTCCTGAGGCATCCACCACTGTGAGTGGAAGACTTTTCATGCCAAATAGGCTCTTGGGCTGGTCTGATATACCCTCTGATGGGAAGAGATGGAGACAGAACATTGTCCTGCACACATGAATGTATATTTCTCAGTTTCTGTGATTATGGTTTTGTGAAGACATAGCCAGTGTCCAAAATATATATCTAATTGAGAGTAAGTTTCTCACTTATAAAAACAAAAAGTTTAAATTATTTTAGTCTGTTATTTAGTAATGAACTTATAAAATATTTTTGTAATTTTTAGTAGTAAAAAAATTTAAAAATAGATTATTTCAGTAATTTTATTTAAGTAAGAGTATATAAGATTTCTAGCTGTTACCTTAGAAATGCCTCTGACCTATCAAGTAGTAATAAAATGAAATAGAATAGGTCAAATTCCTGTAGAAATACACAGAGGTTGATTTTGATTTTAAATAATGCTTTACATCTTTTCTATCAAAGCACTCAGAGTACTTTGGAATTATATGGCTCAAATCTCCATTGGGCTTTGGAAGCTTTTTTCCTGAAATGTAGCACCATAAAATGGTATTTTTTCAAGTTCGTTTTTATAGACCTTTTTTTTCCCCCGCTGTTGCTTTGGGCATGAATTACTTTTCCATTCCTGGTAACTAAAGCCCTGGGTGGCATTCACTGTCTGGAAGTAGCTACAGGAAATGGAAAAATTACAGTTTATTCTGTTACAGTGGGATACCTGTGAAAATGTTCGTAGACACTGCAGTCCTATTGAGACTTTCAGTGAACTGTTGTGCTGTTCCTTAATTACAGAGAAAATCAGGTCAAGAAATGGATTCCATCCCCAAAGATTATTATATTCCTGCTGTAGCCACATTGTGGTAAGAAATAGCACATCCCATCTTTTCCCTTGAGATAAATTTCAGTTTGCACTGTCAGATACCAGCATGTGGTGTGGAACCTAAGCCAACCTGTGGACAAAATGTCTCCAGGCAGACCTAAAATTATACCACAAACAAGTCCCCTCCGGGTATATGTAAAAATTTTGTTTCTGTTTGGGATAACAGTAACATAATTTCTCAATAATACCTGCTTGGAGATGTGGATGTTCTTGCTTTCTAATGTAATTGTTCTCTGAATGAAGATGTGAATGACTCCCTTCAACACTGATGGACCAAGGGCTGGAGGACCATGACTATGAGAATGATCAACCCCCAGCTGACCCTGAACTTGTGTGGGATCCAGCTCCGTCTGGATTCCCACAAATCTCTGGGACCTGATGGGATTCATCTGAGAATCCTCAAAGAGCTGCTGATGTCTCTCTCTGTGATTTTTGAGTAGCCGTGGGAACCCAGAGAGGTCCCAGCTGACTGGAAGCTGGTAAATGTTGCCCCAGTTTGCAAGAAGGGCAAGAAGGAGGACCCCAGAACCTACAGACTTGTCAGTCTCACTTCAGTGCCTGGTAAAGTTATGGAGAAGGTTATTCTGGGAAGGATTGAAAAACACCTGAAAGACAAGGCAGTCACTGGTCACAGCCAGCACAACTTCAGGAGAGGAAAGTCCTGCTTCTCCCACCTGATTTCCTTTTATGACAAGGTGACTCACCTGGCTGATCAAGAGAAGCCAGCTGATGTGATCTTTTTGGATTTCAGTAAGTTCAAAAATTTCATCATTCCACACTCTCTTTGCCAGGATCCTTCTGGACAAACTGTCCAGCCCACAGCTGGATAAACACATCATGATGTGGGTGAGAAACTGGCTTGTGGATCGAGCACAGAGGGTGACAGTGACTGGAGTGACATCAAACTGGGGACCTGTCACTAGTGGGTTCCACAGGGCTCCACAACATCTGTGCTCTTCAATATCTTCGTCAATGACTTGGACATGGGACTGGAAGGGACACTGAGCAAGTTTGCAGATGACACAAAGCTGGGAGGAGCTGTTGAGTCCCTCAAAGGCAGGGATGTCCTGCAGAGAGACCTCAACAGATCAGAGGGCTGAGAATCACCAACCATGTGAGGTTCAACAGGGGGAAGTGTCACATTCTGCACCTGGGATGGGGCAAGCCTGGATGTACGGACAGACTGTGGAATGAGATACTAGAATACAGTGCAGGGAAAGGTCCCTGGGGGTCCTGGTTGGTGGCCAGTTGGCCACAAGTCAGCAGTGTCCTGGAGCCAGGAGGGACATCCCAGCCCTGGGGAGATCAGGCAAAGCATCGCTGGCTGGGAAGGGGAGGGGATTGTCCCAGTCTGCTCTGCACTGGGGTGGCCTCGCCTGCAAGATTGGGGCAGTTTGGGGTGACACAATGTAAGGAAGGTATTAAGTTCTTGAAGAGTGTCCAAAGGAGGGCAATGAAGATGGTGAAGGGCGTGAGGGGAAGCGTGTGAGGACACTGATGGCACTTGGTGTGTTCAGCTGGAGAAGAAGAGACTGAGGGGAGACCTCATTGCAGATACAACTTCCTCAGGAGGGACAGAGGAGGAGCAGGCACTGATCTCTGCTGTGTGAGTACCAGGGACAGCACCCAGGGAACGGGCTGCAGTTGTGTCAGGGCAGGGTTAGATTGGATCTCAGGAAAAGGTTCTTCTCCCAAAAAGTGGTCGGGCACTGAACAGGCTCCCCAGGGCAGTGGGCACAGCACAAGCCTGAGAGAGGTCAAGAAGCATTTGGACAACACTCTCAGGACCATGGTGTGACTCTTGGGGATGGTCCCATGCAGGTCCTGAAGTTGGACTCCATGATCCTTGTGGGTCCCTTCCAACGCGGCATATTCTGTGATTCTGAGATTCTGTGCCTTTGGTTCTTCATTTTGCTTTCAGTTTTGGGGGAGCAAAGGAACAAGGCAGATGGGAGCTCTTATTATGTTTCAAATGTTTATGCTGGGGAGCTGTAAGTGGGATGTCACATCCTACTTCATCCGTCATAATGAGTCAACGTATGTGAAGAGTTCAAGATGTTCCCTTCAGCAAAGCGAGGCAGAGCTCGCCAAGGAGAAGAACTCGGTGGTTTTGTGTTCACAAATAACTGTAACTACTTAAGGAAATGACAGAAGTACAAACAACGTAACGCTCTCCCAAGGTCAGACAGCAGTGCTCAGAGAATAATAATGAAGGGTACAATGTGCTAACCTCGACTACTGCTCAGTTCTACTCGTCCCACCTAAGCAAAGGGGAAGCAGAAGGAAGGACTCTGAAGCGACAGCGAAAATGATTAACAGTATGCAAAAAGTTTCTTCAAAGAGAAGATGACACAAGGTAAAAGTAGCTCATTCCTTGAAAGGATAACAGGAAGAATGACAGGTCTATAAGATGAAGTTTGAGGATTGCTCTCCTCTGTTTACTTTGTTGATGGATATACAGAGTACTACATAAATAACAACTTTAAAAACTTCTATCACATTGTCTTCCCTTATATTATTCCAGGCAAAAAAACCCCTGATGGAGATTATAGAATAATAGAGTTGTTTGTGTTGGGAGGGACCTTAAAGATCATCTTATTCCAACCCCCTGCCATGGGCAGGGACACCTTCCACTAGCCCAGGTTGCTCCAAGCCCCATCCAACCTGGCCTTGGACACTTTCAGGGATGGAGCATTCACTCCTTCTTCAGGCAACCTCTTCCAGTACCTCACCACCCTCACAGCAGAGAATTTGTTCCTAAAATTAAACAAACAAACAACCACTTACTGCTTTTCTTTTTAAAAGAAAATCCTACTGCTACAGGATGTTATTAAAACAACGTGCTGATGGCAGCGAATAGAACTGCAGCAGAGTATGAAAAATGGAAGCCTTTACTTGTTTTCCAAAGGACACAGTTTTATGGGAGTTAAAGACTTGCACTTCAGGATATAAATTAAGAACTAATTAAGCGGGAACACAAATTAACTTTCATCTTAGTCATGAGGTTGTTTATTACTTGCACTCTGTAGCTCACTGTAAAGCCTTGTCAGACACTGGCCAACACTGGTGACATGTCTGACAACAGGCGACAGCAGCCTGACGGGATACAGAAATATTCCCACAAACTACAGAGTAGTGGGGTTGGGTCTTTTCTAGCATATTTTATCTAATGTGGTTGTCAATGCCAAAACTGATGAAGTATGAAGAGATTATGGTTTTAGAAAGCTTCATATAATGAGCTGAGACTGAAGCACAGAGCAAGGCTTAGGAGTCAAATTCTTAGAATCTGAAGCTTAAGGAAAAGGAACACAAAAGGCGGTAGATTTGGAATCAGACCCTATCTGTCTGATCCATTCTGTATGATGTGGAGGCATTTTAAATAAAATATTTTTTGAAGTGTTTTCTTATGATACCGTCAGAGCCAGAAAGGCCCTCAGGTGCTCATCATAAACCTACCAGAACTGCTGTCCATAAACAGGTGGGCTTGGATGTGGAATTGCACAGCTGACCTCAGAGCTCCACCTTTTCACAGGTTAAAAACCTGAGGAAAAAAACACAAACCAGGTTTGTGGGCAGACTTTGCAGGCTGCACTGAGCAACATGGTACTGCAGCAACATTGCCATAATCTATGGAAAGTAGATAAAAACTGGGAGGCAGGTCAGGCTAAAGCTGAAAGAGGAAATCCACGGGGATAAGTTGATCAGCTGTGATGGCAGGAAAGAGCAGAGAAAGGCTGAGATGAACCACTGAGGAGAATCGGGTGATGACATCTGGAAAAGGGACACAATTTCCAGACTTGCAGATAAAAGTGGAAGAGCTGGAGGGGTTCATGGGGTTTCTGTGACCCATGGAGAGATCTGTGGGGTCTGTGGGGGCTTGTTTGGAAGGCTGTCACTGGTTACAGGACTATTTCTCTCTCTCTTATCCCTCAGCCTATCATTTTCTAGAAGAAAACCTTCTGCTTCTTTATCTGTGACTCCTTCCCATCTGGTACTTCTCCCTCCCCAGGTGTTTGCAAATAAGTGGTTTAGTTTGCTTAAAGAATCCCTGTCAAAGGTATGAGCAAAATCAGGTTTAATATAAATTTGAGAATGTGTAGCAAAGTTTGATGGCCCCCTTACCTGTGCATCCCTGCCAGAAGTCCCCTCTCCCTTCTGCAGTAATGTCCTGTTCCTGCTGCAGCCTCAGGAGCTTTTGCTCACCTGAGATGTTGCTGTGTGAGAGGGAAGGAAGGGGACAGGGCAGAGAAAGTGCAAAATAAGTGGGTGCTGAGAATCCAGATGGGAGAGCAGTGGCAGAGGACTTTGAGGGTCACATCTAGACGGATGTGCTGCTCAAATGCTGGACCTTCTCACTCCTCTCTTTCTCCAAAAGAGGGACCCTGGGGTGCCCAGCTGCCTGGGGCAAATCCTGATTTTATCTATACATATATATTTGCAAGGGCCTGGAGTGACAGGACAAGGGGGAATGGCTTCAAACTGACAGAGAAGGGTTAGATTAGATATTAGGAAGAAATTCTTCCCTGTGAGGGTGGGCAGGCCCTGGCACAGGTTGGGCAGAGAAGCTGTGGCTGCCCCTGGATCCCTGGGAGTGTCCAAGGCCAGGTTGGAGCTCTGAGCAAACTGTTCTAGTAGAAGGTGTCCCTGCCCATGGCAGGGGGTTGGAATGACATGATCTTTAAGGTCCCTCTCAACCCAAACCACTCCATGATTCTGTGATTATTCCTGCACCCACAGAAAGCTCCTGCACATCGCCAAAGTGGTTTGTCTGAGACTTAGACAAACATCTTGGAAAAATACAGTCTCTTTTCTTGCGTGCATCCCACAGTCAAAGCGCAGGCACGTATTTATCAGAAACCTATCATATGCCAGATGGCAGAATAAAGTGGTTGTTTAAACACACTGTGACTTAGGGTAACCTGGCATAGCACATTCTCAAAATATGCTGCATGTGTTTCTTCCCAGATCCCAACTTAAGTATAGCAATGAATAACTTCTTAAAAATCCTGGTACGACAACATGCCTTTTGTTTCTTTCGTGTTATCTAAGAGTTGCTGCAGCAAATGCAAGGAAGGAATTAGACCTGGAGTTGAGCTTCACTGAATACAATGCTGAAAGAGGAGTTTTCCTTTGAAACATAAGCCTAAACCTGTGCAGTGGGTGAAATTCTGAGGGACTTGCATTCTAGAATCTACCCAAAGACCTAACCTGTCATCAGCTTGTCTGGCTGCCCTTCACTGCAGGTCAAATCTGTGCCCTTCCCACTATTCTGGCTCAGCACACACACAGGAGTTCTGCCTGTGCACAGAGGTTTTGGCCAGATGTGGAGAGAACATGCTCGTGGCAGAAGAATCAGGGGCTGTGGTGGGTTCCCATCACTCTGTTTTGGGTCTCTGTGAGGAAGCTGTGCTGGCCCATGTCATCAAAATGTTCTTTGCCAAACATCTGAGCAAGAAGGACAGCCCTCACTCCCTACCTGCTGGGCCTGCTTCCATTCATGGGTTATAAAATAAGCTCAGGAGCTTCCTAAGGCAATGATTGTAGTAATTATCTTTAACAAATAAAGCCAAATCTTTTTGGGAAAAAGCAACTTGCTCTCTGTTTGCAGTGTACCAGTGCCTTATACTGATGGGTGAATATGCTGTGATTCAGAGACCCAGATGAACTCCCCAAAAGTTTAATCATTGATAATCTGCAGTGTATTAGGAACCGGCTTCCTTGGGGTGAGCTTCTCTGAGATTATGGCCAGACTCACTACTTCATAAAAAAATGTTCTTATGGAATTTTGACATGGACCCTTCTATAGTTCCTTAATTACTTTCCCCAGTTCCCAAATCTTCAAGTAAAAAGAGAAATGGAAAACATTTCACATGAATATTTGCTACAGGTTTGATTGTTTTGCCTTTTCTCTCCATTACATAACTGCTTTTCCCTTCACTTGGAAGAAGTGTTATTGCTCACATGTGATGCATAATCCTCTCCCACACCTCCCATCTCTGCTTTCCCTCCCGAGCATGATCTACTAAATTTTCTGAAAATATTTTTTGAATTACTTTCCACGTCTGCTAATGCTGTGGAGGGAATACAGGCAGCACACACCAAGCAGGTCTCTGCTCTCACTTCCCTGTTATCTGAAGAATTATAAACTAAATTCTGCTTTCAGGATCCCAACCTCAAATAATGGCCAAGGAGGCTTTTAGACTTCAGCTGGTCCTCCTTATAACAAATTTTGGTTGCCAGATTTATTGGTTTGATGCCAGTGATAGAGTCTGCAAACTTGGCTCTCAGGCTCCAGAGGGTGACAGTCAGAACAAATCTTTCTGTAAATGGAGTGGGCTGGATCTGAACGTGACTGCAAGACAATGAGCACAAAACCCTCACTGCAGCTACTTGTGCACAATCTCTCTCTAGAGGAAAAACAACAAGTTTTAAATCTGTCAACAATAGTTTTACCAGGAGACGAGGTTTCTTGTGAGTGGTACCCCATTCTGTCAAGCATATGGTCAACAACTCGCTGTGTCAAAGGAGCAAGAGCAGGTATGTGTGTGAAATGCAAAACACCACAGGATCAATTCAAACAGCAGAAATATTAAACAACTAAAAATGTATTGGAATGTTCTCTTCTGCCAATGCAGGGCCCAGCATAAAACCTCAGATTTCTTGATTCCATTTAGTGTTTTAACCTAGGTGATTACATTTTTTTTTCCCATTAAAACCACTTAATCTTTGCCTTATTTACATTGCTATGTAGAATTATTATTATTTTTTAAAATCTGTGTGTCAGCACTGCTCTCTCCCTGTAAGATAAGCATACATTCTGTAAAATGGTTTGCCACTCTCTGAAGGCTCCCCTTCCACCCCAGCTCTGAGAATTAGAAATAAATATATCTCCTTCACTTGTCTGCCAGAACTTTATAATGTCTTGGACTAGAGCACAAGGAATGGTATCTTGATACCCTCTCAAGCCTTGTATTCTGTGACCTCTGTGGTTTAATTTTATTACATCTGTAATTAAAGGTGGATGAGGAAAGAAAATGTACAAAATCCAGCATTTTGGCATTTAAAATGATGATTACTGGGCACTGCAGTCTCTTCTCAGGCTTGTACTCCCCAGGACAGGGTTTTGTAGAGGCCGAGGAACCAAAGGCAGGGGAAATCCTGGGAGACATTGGTGGGGTAACCTGAGAGACACCTGTGGTCTGATGTCTCCACAAACTGGAAATCACAGAGGGCAGAGTAATTCATCAGGAGCTATTCAGGAGTTCATTTTTCTGTTAATTCCAGCAGCAAAGAGCGAAACAAGTCAAATTATCAAGGATGGGATTGACTATTTTTCTAACCATATTAATTAATAAATAAATGTAACACATGGAATTATTAGTAAATGGTGTTCATGGGATTCCTACTCCATTCCTATTCCATTTAGGGCAGTAAATGGGGTTGCTGAAATAGAACAACAGAACAACACTTTAAAATGAAGCAATGTTTATTAAAGTAATTTTAAAAATTAATCCAATAATTTAAACAATTTAAACCTACAACTTCTAAAATATACAGATGAATAAAACTTCATGAAATGAAAGGCAAATGAGTGAAAACATATATTATTGAAATATATATTACTTATATATTATAATATTTCAGTAGTACGTATTATGTATATCACATATAATAATATATAATATGTTACATTATGTATGTCATTAGCTTTAACAGTATTTCCATTTTTATCTGAAAGAATAAACTTTTATTTGTTCAATTTTCATATAGTGCTGAACATTCTGGTCTTACAAGTGGGTCTCTTGGGCACTGCAGTAATTAGTAATGAATTAGTAAAAGAAATAATGAGTAATGTGGAAGCCAATGTCTTCAGTAAGAAATAGGATTCCATCGTGGCATTTTTAGCCTATTACTAAGAACAGAGAAAACTTCAAAGGATACTTTTATTCCATAGTTGCAAGACAAGAGTAGGTCATTATTGAGATAATTTAGTAATCAGACTTAAAGGGATAATTCAATAATATATGTTTATTTAGTGAGGAAAAATTGTGTCAAGCAACACTGTTGTCTAATTAATATCAAAGACCATTAAAAGTAAGGACAAAAATAAAAATAAATAGGTTGGATAGTACAATACAGTTAAATTAATACAGTTAAACCTCTTAAGTAATGTTTTTACTAAATCAAAGTATAGGATTTAGAAAGAATGTTCAAGGTCGTTTGCTAGTGAGTGCTCAAGGTCATACAGGCTCCCCGTGTGCATATTCCAGAGAAGGTAGAATAATTTTCAAGGGGGTTGAGTTGCAATAACTCTGTTTTGTATGAATGTCAAAATGGCTAGAGGAGCTCCAATTTAATAGAGGATTAGTGTTAAAAATAATAGGAGGTAAAAATCCATTCAGTTAAGTCCCATATAAGGAGAAAGTTGAAATTAATTAATATGGAGATTGCTTAAAAGCTTGCAGGAAGCGCACCGAGGTACTGCTGGTGTTATTCTGGAGATGAGAGACCATCTCCCAAAGCACTGTCAAATGCAAAGCCCACAGGACAAAAAGGACTAAATACTGCCCAATTTAAGGTGCAGAAAATAAAATAAAATAAAAAAAAGGCAAAACTCACTCTCTGTTTTAATTATTGAGCCAGAACAGAAATACAGCAGAATTCAAAAGAAGGTGGTATTTGCACGCCTTGAATGGCTTCCATAAATAGAAATTCAGAACACACTGAAAATGAATGCAAAAATGGGTTCTACTTTTTATTCAACACAGCATGAAGGTTTAGAGCAAGTCTAGGAATGATGAGGAAATTCTCCTTCCTTTGCCCCTCAAGCACACAGACAAGAGCTGTTATAAACGGGAGAGAGGGAGTTTCTCTTTTGCTTGTGTGACTTGATATGCAAACACAGATCAGAAGATGGGCTGGGAATGAGCTAAGCTGAACTTGTAGGAAAAGAAGGACACTGCCAGTGTTAGTAAATCCTCAGCCATGTTTAAATTGATGACTGATTTTAGTCATAGTAGTATGACAGCACTCTGTACTTAGGAGTATGGCTTTAGTATGGCTAAAACCTTCGGTGTCCTGACAATTCCTTGACCTTTAAAATTAAAGACAGTCCTAAGACAATGAACTCAAAAATGTGACATAATACATAGTACTCTTGGGTTCATACATTGCATATTATTGTCAAGCAAACAGTCACTACAAGAATTATGACTTCTCTGTACTTCAGCAATAGTAAGACCAGTGAAAAAAGTAAATTAGTAAGTTGGGTTATGATTAAATTCAGTTTTAAATAAACAAAACATCAACCATGTCTTCTTATAGTTGCAACACACTCCATGTGTGTTGTAAGTGTAATGCAGACAATTAAATTAGTTACCCAGGCAAATTTGTCTCAGATATCAGGTGTAAATCCTATAATCCAGCCTGATTACTGTTTTCAAGATGATTTAAAATCCTGGAGACTGCTTTGGAGTAGCCTCTTTTCTCTTTTGCTTCTGGCATAGCCTTCTCAGTTAATACATGGAATGAGGGCTCTGCACAGAAATCTGTGGAGGCATGCTAAGGCTATTGATTTTGGCTATTCCTGAATTTTTGGAACAAAGATTTTGATTCCAGTCATGTCACTGTTCTAGAAAAGCAGGTTTTTTTACTCTTCAAGGACAAATTTTTATATCCTTTGAAGTGTAGAAATTCCCAGCAGAGTTTTTTACTAATAAATATTGATTCATCTTCTCCATGTCCTTTAGACTGATCTGCAGTAGCCCCTCCCTTAGATGTCCTTGCATTTTTTGATATGATTGTTTGCTTATGTTGATACCTTTGACTGGCCAGAAAGCACCAAAATCACAAATCTCTCTTCAGCCAGGTGGGTATTCTTGCCCAGCAGTTCATCTTTCATCACAACCGCCTCCTGTGTCTTGAAGATTTCCTTCTTGAAGAATCTCCAGCCTTCCTGGACTCCTTTGACCTTCAGGACAGCCTTTCCTGTCAACCAACCTCCTAAAGAAGTTGAAGTCTGTATCTGGAAGTTCAAGGTTGTCCTGATCCCCGTCCTTACTTCTCCAAGAATTCAAAAAAACCTGTAATTTCATGATTGCTTTGCCCAAAACAGTCTCCAACCTTTACATCACCCACAAGTCCTTCTCTGTTCATAAACAGCAGGTCCAGCAGGGCACCTCCCCTGGTTTTCTTCCTCACCAGCTGTGTCAGGAATTACCTTCCAGACATTCCAGGAATCTCCTGGACTGTTTCCGCTCTGCTGTGTTGTGTTTCCAGCAGACACCTGAGAAACTGAAGTTTGTAGAGAACAAGGGCTAGTAATCATGCACCTTCTCCAAGCTGTGCATAGAGTATTTCATTCATCTCTTCATCCTCCTACCAGAACAGCCTTGTTTGCCTTCCCCCTGATTCTTCCCCATAAACACTCAACCCTTTCATCACCATCATTTAGCTCTAGGCAGACAAAATTCCCTCTAACATACAGGGCTGCCCCACTCTTTCTCCTTCTTTGCCTGTCCTCCTGAAGAGTTGTAGCCACCCATGGCTGCATTTCATTTGTGTCAACCCACCATGGCTGTAGTTACACCACAGTTTTCCAGCTGTGCAGTGGCTTCCAGCTCATCCTGTTTACTGCCCATGCTGTGGGCACTGGTGTAGATGCACTAAAACTGCACCACTGATGCTGCTGCCTTCTTCTAAGGTGACCATTTTAATGTGCCTCTGTGATTTCTTGCACATGAACAACCCTTGTGTCTTTGCTGTGCATGGATTTCCTTCCCTGCCTCCACTGACATGGCAGACAGAAGGACCTCATTATCACCATCCCTCAAACATCAACGTCCCACCACAGACTTAGCTCTTGTGAGCCTGGTTTATCCCCTTCCCCCATCAAATCTGGTTTAAAGCTCTTTCAGTGAGCCCTGTTAATTGCTGTACAAAGATTTCTTTCCCCTGTCTGTCACACAGACCAACCCATGATCAAAATCCTGACAGTGGCACCAGGCTTGGAGCCAGCTGTTGGTCTGCTGGCTCTTCCTGTTCCTTCCCTCATCATTCCCTGCAAATGGAAGGATAGAGTGGGGCACTACTTGTGCTCCTGATCCCTTAACCAGTTGTCCTAAGGACCTGAAGTCTTTCTTGATTGCCATCAGGCTTCTTGTTGCAACTTCATTGCTGCCTGCCTGAAAAATCATTAATGGACAATGACCTGAGGGCTGTACCAAGGTGGGAAACTTTCTCTGCACATTTTTAACCTGAGTCTCAGGGAGGCAGAACCCTTAGAACGTAAGAAGTGGGTCTGGTCTGCATATTGGGCCTCTGTTCCCCTCAGGAGAGAGTCTCCTATGACAATGACCCTTTTCTTTTCTTTATGGAAGCAGTTTTGACACAGGACATAGACCAATTTAAGCTTGGTGACTCCTCCAGCCTCAATGAACCATTGTCCTCATTATTGTTTGGTTTCTCTTGCAATGGAATCACTTTGCATTGCCCAACACTCTTGGCATCATCTCAGGTAACTTTGAAAATACCTGCAACAACATTCTTATTCACTTTGCTAACAAGAACTCCAATTCTCAGCTTTTGCTCCTCATCTTTATAAACATTCCTGTATTAGTAGTAAACTGTTCCTGCTGAAATCCACATTCATCACTTCACCTTGAAGGTTTGTTTTTGCTGCAGTCTGAGGGCTCTGTCTTACTGAGACAGTAGAAACATGCAGCTCTCAAAGGCACGTAAGGGAATGATGTAACTGCTCTCACAACTACTCTAAATCCTCATCCAGAATGACTCATGGCAGGGCTGGAGTAGAACTGGATATAAAACTAAGACTCTGTCCATAGCAAGATGTCTTCATGCTCCAAGTTTTTATCCTGTGCCGTATCACATAAGTGTTACTGTAAAATTGATAAGAATAATGTATAGGGTTTGCAGGACTTCTGGCAGTCTCACATCATGGAGCTTTGCATAAACATATAGTTCTTATAGGATAAGAATTTGGGAGTGTGGGCTGGTCTCTCAATAAAAAAGAAAAAATTGTGTTTCTATGGTTGTGTGACTAGAACAAAAAATCACTTGAGTGTTTACCACAGTAATCTCAAAATCTGGGAACTTCTGTGGAAATAGCACTTGTTTTGTAGAAATAGCACTTCCTTGCACGTGTCTTGAATCACAGGAAGAGTGGTAGACTGGATGATTGGTTCATAAAGAGAAAAACTTTCCCCCAAATAAAGTAGAATGATTGTGTTAGTCATTCCCAGCAGTTTGGAGGCGTGCCTGTAGCCAGTCACACCATTTGTGGCTTCCTGGGTGTATTTGAAAGTGCTCGTCATAAAAAGTCTCATTCATTTTGGTACACAGAACATTGAATCAAAGCACTCTTTATCCAGCTCTTGCAAAGATGCTGTTGAAGTTGTTCTTTAAGAATAAATACAATTGAATCTTTGGTCCACTATATCTAATCAGAGTATTAATGAAGCAACACATTCACCTAAACAGCCAAAGTTTAAACTGAGGCATGGAAAGAAAAGTGGAAGAGCAAAAGACTGTCTTTGTTTTCTGTCTTCTCGAATATTTTAAAGAGATTATCTTTGATCAACAACAATGATATATTTTTCTCATAGAAAAGAAGATTTACAGAGGCCAGGGGGCTCTAGATTAGGTTTCAAAAACCCATAAAAAATAAAAAAACCAACATACTAACCTTCATGTCAAAAAGATGGTGGCATATGAGATTCAGCTTGGTAGAGGCATACATGATTCAGATCAGGTTGTTTGCTGACACAGATAGCTCATTTTTAAAGTGGAGAATGGCAGAATTTCATATTCAACCAAAGCTTCTGTAGCAGTGACATCACAGGGCCTGTTTCATAGCAATTTCTCAGCTCTTGAGATGTGTTGTTCCAATGACTTCATACCCACTCTGCATTCTGGGCACGGGGGAGACTGCAACCTCTGCACATAGAGACATGACAGAATAAGGCTTGAATGAAACATTGTCCAGGCAGTCTGGGCTGCAGGCAAAGCTACCTCCATGTAAGATTCTACCTCAGACTTGCAATAAAATCCCAGAATGATTTGGTTTGGAAGGGACATTTAAGATCATCTTGTTCCAACCTGTCTGGAAGGGACACCTTCCACTAGCCCAGGTTTCTTAGAGCCCCATCCAAACCGGCCTTGGACACTTCCAGGCATGGGGCAGCCACAGCTTCTCTGCCCAACCTGTCCCAGGGTCCCACCATCTTCACAGTAAAGAATTTCTTCTGTAAAAACCAACTTCCCCCAGGCCATTTGTGGTTGAAATAAGCCTCCTGAGCTGGTTATTGAGGTGTGTGCCCACAACAGCCTGTGGATACTGACTGCTCAAGAAAGTGGGGAACTTGATTTTATCAGTGTAGATTCTTTGAAGCTGCAAATGAACCAATCCCTGAACAAATGCCCTCAATAACAGTGTAGGTTGCAGAAGAGGGAAGTCCTTTGGTGTGTCTGTCTTCTGTAGTCAGCCTGTTTACTTCACTTGTGCTATGCCCTGAGCAGTTCCTCATTTGTCACATGTTGCATCTGGGGGGACTCCAAGGAAACTGGGAGATAGTCTCATTGACATCTGGTTGCTGAGATATTAACAAGGACTTCAGCTTCTATTTCTCAGTTTCCTTCCTGAGATCATTATATGTCGAATAGCACCAGCATGAGGATCAACAAAACTTCACAAGTTCCTGCAAAATCAAGAGCTGGTCACAACTCTCAGAGTGTTTCTATTGCATTACATGATAAAATATACTTTTCTCCTTTTTTTTTTTTTTCTTTTCCCTTTTTGTGCAAATGTTGGTAGAAAAAGAGCTTGCAGTTTGATTCCTTCAAGTGTTTGTGTTGGGAGAGCTCTTGTCGCATATGTTCACAGAGAGCGAACATAAAAGGGGCCTGAGGATAGACAAAAAATCTGTTTGACTATCTGACAAATAGTTACAGAAACATTTTGCATATTTACCCATCTTCTAAAAGAAACATATTGCTATGCAACAAAAGTGTGTTTACTGTAAAATGACATAGACAGTAGCGCTTAGAACATACTTGAAAGAGTTGGATTTTGTAAGCAGCTCATTTGCATAGAGACACAAGAACATTTGAAGCCTAAGAGACAGCATCAGGGAATAAAAGACATCCCCTGGGACCAGTCTCCATTAACCTTAGGCTTGCATGGCTTTCTTTTCCTCTCAGGACTGAATATTTGTTTAACTATTAAACCAATTCATGAAATCATTCTGCGCCCTTAAAAGTATAGTGAGTTACTGCCATGTCACCAAATTAGTCTAAATTCCTCTTGGACTGGTGCTAAATTTGTATAACTTCGTTATATCGCTGGCAACTTATATTTCTATAATTTCATGCAAAATAAATTCGTTCTCACTTATGGGGTAATGCTCCTTCTCAGTTACAGCCTGAGACCTGCTGATTTTTTACTTAGTTATCCCAATAGATGGTTGGCATTCATATTCATTTCTTCCTCTCTCCTCAGCCAGGCTGTGCCTCACTGAGGCATCAAACTGAAGCCAAATGGATGTAGCATATTCAAATTTCAACCTTGTTACTGAAGAGAATGCCAAGAGTTTAAAAAATGTCAGGCCTTTGAGACTCGAGAATAAGATGCTGGAAAAGAAAACTTTCAAACTCAGCAAGATGATGACTTTTACCTCTGGGAGTTGGATCTAAAAATCTCTTAAGTAGCTAAATGAAAGATGTCCTCAAGCACTGATGATAATAGAAGGCTAAATGTAGATATTATGATGCATATAAAACCCAGAAAATAATTTCATTATGCATTAAAGTGGCTAAAATCCTTCTTCCCAATCCAATACTTCAAACTGCTACATGAGAAAAGAGGCTTTAGTAATCTAATCAACAGAAGTTTCAGTTACTTTTAGTTAATGTGAGATTAAACAAATTTTGCTCGGGGATTTGTTGAGAGAAAAGGGAGATTTTTCATTTCTGGATACCTGTGTCAGATCACACCTGGGCTTAGAGCTGAAAGTTGTTGCCTTTGCTATGTAGTTGTGTAGTAGTTTCTCTAATTTCCTCTATGGTTTTGTGGTAAATACAAACCTTTTCCTGCTGGTTGTGGTGCAAGAGGTTAAGGTTTCTTGTGATTTGATTGTACAGCTCATGGGCTTGCAAATTTGAACTCAAAGGTAAAAATAAATAGAAGTGTCTCTGAAATATTGCTCTCCCAGGAAGCATCTAGAATTTCCAGTGGTACTTGCAGAGGCCGGTGCTATCTCTGATTTATGCCTCAAAAAGTGACACTAGAGCTGTCTGAGGCTAAACAGGAGACTGGATGCCAACCAGTCTAGGAAGGGAAAGCACTGAAATGGTGCACGGTGGATGGTCAAGGTGAGAAACAGCAAATTAACATTGCCACAAGAAATACTCATGTGGCTGTGCATGATACAGGCACAATGTCTGATGATACCTGCAAAAGTTGCCCCTTGTCTATGTCTGGAGATCTTAAAGAACAAATTAAACTGCCACCTGTTAGTAGTGACAGAATATTAGCAGTGAACCTATTTTGGGATAGGGACAACCAACTAGATTAGCTTTGGTGTTCCTTTAAAGTTGTGTTTTCCTAAGATTCAAGGTCATCTCTGTTTATGGCTGCACTTTCTTAATCCCTAATATTCACACAACAGTTAAAAAAGAAAGCCAATAAATCTGATAACAGCTTGTCAATCTCTAAGTAGGATTATGATGACAGTTTAAATTACAAAATATTAATATATATTAATTATAACAAAGAGGAAACATAGGTAATCTAAAACCAGGCCAAGGAAAAGCAACTAACACCTTTATTCCCAGTAGCATCAGTGTCCTGGGGGGCTTTATTTTCCTGTTTATAGGCTACATCTTCCCTGCACCAGCAATACTACATGAAATGGAGTTCTAGCTGAGAGACATTTCATTTAGAGCAAATATTGAAACTTTACAGATGCTTGCCTGCAGCTGTACAGAAAAGACAAACAGCCTCCAGACAAGCCAGCCCCACAGAGCTTTTCCCTTGCTTAGTTTTAGCGAGATAATATGAATATCTATGCAGATGGAAAATGAGAGCTGGGATGAGACATTAATAGAACCCACTGGGAATCAGGGTCCTGATGTTGCCGGAAGCAAAGTCCCTTCAACTCTCCGTGCAGTGGGGGAGATGTGAGGGTGCACAACACTCTGCTGAAACACACCACGGAGAACAAGGACTGTCAAAGCCCCATCCTGGCAGTGCCACAAGCTGGAAGGAAGGAAGACGGCTGTGCAGACACCTATGGAAATAATGTATGGAAAGGAATCAGGAGGGAAAGCCTGCTCTGGCACTAAATGTATGTCACTGATGTTTTTCTTCTCTAGAGAGCCCGGCATTTGTGCCCCAGAAGAGGCCCTGACCCAGCAATGTGAACTCACAGCCCAGAAAGACAAACCATACTCTGGGGGGCATCCAAAGCAGAGTGGGCAGCAGATGAGAGGGGATTCTGCCCCTCGACTCTGCTCAGGAGAGACCCCACCTGCAGAGCTGCACTGGGTCCTGGCAGAGGAAGGACATGGAGCTGCTGGAGAGAGTCCAACAGAGGCACCAAGATGATCAGAGGGATGGAGCAGCTCTGCTATGAAGACAGGCTGAAAGTTCTGAGTTCGTGATAAGAGAAGGGTCTGGGGAGATCTTATAGCAACCTTCCAGTACCTACAAGAAGGCTGGACTGTTTACAAGGGTGTAGTGATAAAACAAAGTTGAATGGCTTCAAACTGAAAAAGGATAGGGTTAGGTTAGGTATTAGGAAGAATTTCTTTGGTGTGAGGGTGGTGAGGCACTGGAACAGACTTCCCAGAGAAGTTGTGGATACCTTATCCTTGGAAGTGTTCGAGGATGGATTGGATGAAGCTCTGAGCAACCTGATGTAGTGGAAGGTGTCTCTACCCATGGCAGGAGGGTTGGAATGAGATGACTGAAGTCCCTTCCAGCACAAACCATCTTATGATTCTATGTTTTGGGCCTGAAGAAGTCTGTCCTACCACTCCAACCAGAGGCAAGGCCGTCAGGAAACACCAGGGGACAGCCCCAGCCACGGGCAGTGGGCAGCTGTCTGGGGATGGGGTGTTGTCCCATGGATGGGGACATGATCATGCCCATGGATGGAACCAGGATCAGATCCAACCCCTGCTTCATCACCACAGGCTTGGGTGATGTCCACCTGTCAGTCCCAACCCTGCTGCCCACAGGACACCCACAGTCCTGGCCAATGTTGCTCCCTTGCCACTTAGCCTCTCTCTTGCTAATGATCACAAACCTGGAGCGGTTACACAGGTTTAGTCTCACCCAACTGGTGCTTACAATTCATAAATCATGACTTAAAATTCCTCTTCCTTCGTGACCACAGCTGTTTATCTGACCACCACTGCTGTGCCACTTCCTTCTGCACCTCTCCTTACTTCTGTGAGGACAAACTTCATGCATGAACAGCCCCCGCAGCAATTCCGAAAAGGTGATAACCCAACTGCAGCTTCTGCCTGCCTTCGTCTTTACGGATAGTGCCAGTCTTCAAAGCCCTCTCAGCCCACACCGCAGGAGCCTCCTCTTTCCTTGCCACCTCTGAGGAAAGAGGATGTGCCACGAACCTTCCTCCTCTCTGCTGGCTGCCCCCAGAGCGGGCTGACAAAGTTTTAACCTCTAATCTGGTGTGGGAGTTTGATTGACAGACTGCAGCTCTGACACAGGAGGCCAAAAGCCTTTGAGGAATACGACTGTCTTGCTTATTAAGCCTGCCCAATTCGAGCCGACGAGTCCTCAAACTAATCTGTGGTAATAGCTGCAGAAAGGGTCACTGCTTGAAAGAAACGGCGTGATCAAGTGTTCCCTGGTGCTCTGCTTTTCCATCTTCTCTCTTCCCTTTGAACTGGAAGACCGTGGGCAATAGGGATAATGTTTTCTCTGTGTATGTGGAAAATACCTTAGTAGGAAAACTAATTTATTCAGACAGAAATATCTTCCTTTTTCTGAATATGCAGAAAATCAAATGCACAGTGGAGCAGTAAAAAGGAGGGTTTTCCTTGGTTACAGTTTATTGCAGCGAAATTCCCTACTGTGCCAGAAGTAATGTCACAGTAATGAGTAATGTCACTGAGGTCCCAGAAAAGCGCAAATTTTGGGTGAATATCATGCCATATTTATTGTGAAACAGAATCACTGTTCGTAGGAAAGTTGAAAATGAGCTTTTCTGCAAAAGAGCATATTTTCCTCCCTTGCAAATGTCATACATTTTGACATGTTAAAAGTTGAAGAGAAGGAAAAAAGGGCTTGTACACCAGGAATATATAAATTGATTGTATCATTTCTGCTGAAGAATATTCTATATGTCAAGAACATGCTATATACCTCTTGATGGTAAGAGTCACAGAGTTCCTCAGTTAAGCTGGAAATAATATGTTGTGAGATTTCTTCACTGAAGTTGCAGCCAAACAAAGGCATTTTGGTTTCAGAGACAGTGGAGTAAACCAAACCAGAATCTGAACGTCTCTTGGTTTCCTGCAGTGCTCCACAACTCTGTGTAATATGCACATAGGGGGCTTTTGATTTCCCTCTATAAACATGCCTGGAAAATCAGCATTTTTTGCAGTCCCAGATCCAGCATTTCCTCTGTGGTCAGGGATTTTCAGGGTTTATATGATTCTAGTACAGGTCAATGACCTAAGTGCTGAGGCTTATTTCTCTCTGATGGGTAATTTAAAAACTGTTGTATATGAAACAAAATCAAATTTTGAAACCATTGAAAACGTTTACTGCCCATTCGACATCTTAAAAATACTGTTTGGTGTTTTCTTGCAGTGCTGTCAATTATTCAGCAACAGACTCAGTGGTCCAGCCTAACAGATACTGTGGTGAGCTGGTTTTTATTGCACTTTCAAGCTGTTCTCTGTGTGTGTGTGTTTGTGTGTAACAACATGTGTGTACACACCTGAAAACATCAGCGTGTTTGGTGCTGCATCAATAAGAAAATAATTCATTCTGTCACGTATGTGAGAAGCTGCAGCAAAGTATGTGTAAAAAACCTATTGGATAAATACATTTTGTGCCATAAAATTCTATCACCTGCAAAGGCAGGTGTTGATGCTTCAGGAATACACACACACACACACTGCAGACGGTGTTGCAGGCTGAAACCTGGAGTGTGTTTGTGTTCTTGTAGCTCTTCTTTTAACATTTGATTATTTGTTCAGGGCCACTGTGTTGCTGCTGCTTATCTATATATTGACATGATTGGTTCCATGTAGAGCACTTGCTTGTTTCTAACTTTGTTTGCAAAGACTATTTCACGATGATGCCGGTGGGGGTGGGGGCGTCAGAGGAAGAGAATATATTTAATTAGTTTTGTACAGGCAGGAGGGAGAGGACAGACACACATTGTAAATGTATCATATATTTTTTTTACATTTTTCTTGTGATCTCAAGCAGCAAATAGACCAATCACAGCAGCCTGGTAGCTTTATTTGTTCTGCTGTTGGAGGGCTTGGCACTGCTAAGCACCCTTGTTGTTGTTCCTGCTTGACATTCCCTGTCCTTGACATCTCCCCCTCCTTGAATGGATGATGACTGCCATCCTAGCCCTCGGGCTTCTCCACGGCTGCTTTCAACTGAGCAAGCCTCGCCCCTTATTTCTTGCTGCCCTACTTTTGCCCCTCGCCACCCCCTCTTTCAAAGTCTCCAGCAACTTTAATTCAGCCTTGTGAGCGTGTCGTGGAGCGATGTTTTGAAATGTGAAACCCTGGTGGAAATTTCCTCGCGTTGGCAGGGTCGTTGAGGGGACTGGCTGCAACCAGCCTGGTCTGACACAACATGGCAGCACTGCCGCTTGCCTGGATAATACATTTAAATATATATAAAAAAGCAGTTTATGGTACCAGTGCAGTTTCTGGATTGATATGGCTATCATGGGGAAATCACACCCACGGGGGATCGAAGCTCTGGTTTCTTCTTGGTGCCTGATTACACCCCAAGGACATGATTATCCCTTGCCAGTAGTCATATTTCTTGCCGTGTCTCATGGCTTAATTGCAACAACACAGCAAAAAAATAAGGAAAAGGGGGGGGGAAAAAAAAGGAAACAGAGCTCAGGTGAGATATTGCTGAAATCACCGTAAGAGACGGCGATGGTTTCTGAGCTGCCAGCTATGGGTGTTAATTAACCCTTCTCCGAAGAAATCCACCGAGCCATACTTTCAAGAGAGATTTCCCCCCGCCTCTCACACACACAGATATGTGCTCCAGTCTCTCTCTCGGTATCTCATGCACTGCTCCAGGCTCTTGATGTCAAAATATACCAGCTTAGAATGTAGGATAAGAACAGCCGTAGGCTTTCCCCTGGTCCTCAAGACATTTCAAATCTAGACTTCCCTGATTAGTATAATACCCTGTTTCATCAGGAGCACAAATAGTTTTTTTTTCCTCCCGGTCTCCAAACGGGCAACTTTTACAGCAGTACGTGAAAAGCCTTAAAACGAAGAAAACAGAACACCAGAAAATCCACCTGGGACTCCAGAGCTCTAACCTATATTTACTTTTTCCATTGTGAGAAACATTCAAACAATTCCTTAACATTTATAACCGCACATCTGTTTGAAATAATTGAAACGGAAACGTTAAAAGAAATTACATTTTGCTAATCCATTTACAATGGTATAAATTGCTTCTCATAGCCAACTGCCAGACTGGCTGTTTTATTTAATAACTTTAATTCTGAGGTTCCCTGAGGCAAGGAGACAGTTTATCCCACCAACTGCAGGAGGTTTTACTGAAGTGTCCCCTGGCTATTGTCCAGGGAGTGTGAAGGAGCTCAGCTAACAGGTTCGCTTGCATTCCCTGTCTCTGGCAAATACAGCTGTTATATGTTTTAATGCAAACTAATTCTAAGTGAAAGACAAAAAGGTGCAAAAAAGGCATCCTAGCAGATCAGGCTGTTCTAAAAGTCTATGATAGTGGCTGGGTGGCTAATTATAATTATACAATATGCTGTTATTACATTTTGAGAGCCAGTGACTGAGCAATGATGACCTTTCTCCCCAGCAGAATCACAGAAGCATCTCAAATTCGAAGAACTCTCAGGCAGAACTAGTGTCCAGTAGGATAACTCCCAAGCAAAGCCATTTGATAGCCATTGCCTTACACACTACAACTGCATTTATAGCTTTTATTCTCACATTCAGGAGTGTCATGGAAGAGAACTCTTTCTCCCGTGTCTCCATGAGAAGCTGCTCCATTGGGCTGACTTTCTTTTCAGGCTGTGAGTAAATAGGACTTTCATGGCCATGACCCCTTTTCTGTGTGTGTTGCTTTGAGTGGAATCACTCAGTGCAGGGAAGATCAGGATACAGCCTGTTTTCCCTGTTGTGAACTCTACTCTCAGTCCCTTCTGCCATCACATGAAGGACAGTGTGAGATTCAGCCTTGGCCCCTCTCAGTTCAGCACATTGTTAGTTCCTTCAGCATGTGCTTTGTTAGAGGAGCCTCAGATTTCTCCAACATTTTAGACATTTGTGCTGACTAACACAGATGAATCCACTTTTACAATGCACTGCTCTGCTCTGCATGTTCAAATGCTGCCAAGTGTTTCTGGGGCTTAAAAGAACTTGCACTTTCCTATAAACACCTTTAAAATTTCTTTTTAAATAAGTCTCATACATAGAAAACAAAGAAATTAGCAAAGTGCTTTAAAACATGTGGAATCCATGGTTTTGATTAAAAATAATTAAACATTGTTGAAAATAGCAGAGACATTATCAGCTCTGTCTGTGTTTTCAGCTTGTATTGATCATAACTGCTAACCATCTATGACTTATATGGGATCACGACTGCTGCTTTTTATCATTCCTCTCAAAGAAATACATTTTATTTTTAGGAAAGTTGCCCTGAGGCAAAGACTAGAAATTGTTCTCGAGCAGATAGTATAATTAAGGATTGATCTGCACAGTGGGGAGAAGTCAGATGAATCAGACACTGACATTTCTTTCTTTTCACTTTTTCTTAGGACTGAAAGCCTGGATTCCTCCCAACTAACATGAGACACTTAACTATGTAGAAGATGGAGAGTTAGGAGTTTAGATATCCATGATTGTCAGGGATTGTCAAAGCCACAGAGGTGGCAATTTATCCTTTATCATTGACTTTAGCAGAAGCCCAGAGCAAATATTCTCCTGACATCTCAAGTAGGTGCCTGAGGTTGGAAGTGGGATGAAAGCAGGCTCAAAATTTTGGCTTAGTTTAGGAGACAATACCTGGTCTCAATGACCTGATGTGGGAACAGTGATAAATATCCACGCAGCAACCTGTAGTCACCAAGGGAGGTCTCTGGCTTGTCTTCAATAGCTTGACTCCCTCCTTTAAACATATTTTTGGATTAAGAATTGCTCAGCAGTATGTCATGATTGGGATCCCCATTGAAGGCATGAAAATTTTTATTTAAATGCCCCTAGTTTGATTCTAGCTCTAAACATTTAGTGAAAAATGTGTGCCTTGTGCAGCCAACATTGTTCTGCAGAAAATTCTGAGGTCCTTGTATTTCTGCATGATGGGATATCCAGGGAGATGGATATCTCGTGCCTTGTTCCCTCATGCTGCAATAGAAGGAAGAACCTGAGGAGCTGAGGAATTTAATCTGCTTTGCCATGCGTGATATTTGCTTTGTTGAAAAATTATTTCCCTAATAAATCAATTAAAGTCTATATTTAATGAGCCACAGGCATCGAGGAAAAAATACAAGAAGTCTTTCAAAGTGGCACCACTTTGAGAAGATCTAAAAGATGCTCCCCAAAGAAACAAAAATAGTTTGGTTTCTGTGCCACCTATCAAGCTTTTTCTGAGCAATATGAAGCTATCTCTCAATTATATATAATCATGCTGTCACATACAACAATGAATTGCAAAAGGCCATAAAATAACAGCACAGAATATCATAAATAACATTTATGTGGCTTATCTGACCCAAGACTGAGGTGATCAGAGAGATATACAGGTCATTATCTACAAATGCTTATGAAATTCATTTTGGTTGCAATGAGGAGGAAACAGGAAGATAAGTCTCAAAATAAACTGGAATTTAATCCAGGGTTATTCTGTAGATTGACATGACTCAAGACAGTAAATGTCTTGTGCTCAGTGAAGCCTCAAACAACATCTATCAACTTGATACAGCTGGTGATGTTCTTGAGTGAGGTATCTAATTATTGAACTTTATAAAATATTTTTGCCTTTTCATCAGTGCAACTCAATAAGCATTTCCCTGTAATACTTTTTTTTTTTTAAATGCTGTGAGAATTGATCATATCAAAATACACTAAATCTGCCAAGAAACAAGATTCATGAAGAACAGCTTTTCTCCTGGATGAAAGGACATTATCTCTGATGGGCTCTTCACAGGAAATTGAAGGAGAAACTCAGTTTATAGCACTGCAGATCAAAGAAATCAAGATATCCTGAATTCCTTGCTGTGAAGAGAAGGCCAAAATGTTGGTATTACCTTACTGACTTGAGGAAACTCCCTGAAGCTTTATGAAACCTCTTCAGCAATACTTTTTGGCACCCCTGATTCTGAGTTCAAGTCCTGAGCTTTCTGGCTTTAGAACAGGCCAAACTATACTTATCTATTAAAGCAGAGAATTTATTTAAGAGACTAAGATTATGATTTGGAAAATTGAAATCACGAACAGCTGATTCAGCAGCTTGTTCAGGTGACAGTTCCCTTCAGTGCCTGGCCAAGCCATCACTTGGACCTTGATGACGCAGTTTCTCTCTGGTGCTGCCTCTCCCCTGGCAAAGCAAAGCTTTTTGCACTTTCCAATTACAGGCAGGGCTGCCACAATTCCAAGGCTTCCATCTACACACTCCTCCAGAAGAGGTTTCTTTAGTGCCATGGCAGTTTTTCAGCTTTTCCCCCTGCCTTCCTTCATTTGTTCAGTTTGTTAAGTTGCTGGGTTATACCAAAACTGAGCCCCGAACCCAAAAGAAAATCCCTTTTGTTATAACCCTTGTTCTTTCACACTCTGGCACAAACCCCATCTCTGCTATTTCCCCACTTTACACACACAATAATTCCTGTGCCACAGGTGATTTCTGAGGATCCTCTTTGCTTGCAAGTCTCTTTGGAGCAGCTGTTGAAGTTTCTCACCCAATCCACAGGGAGAAAACTGATAGAGAAGGTTCTCTGAATCCCAATATGCTCGGGAAGAAGCATAAATTTACTGTACACCTCGTAAGTGAATTCCTTTGCCTTTTGAGGCCTTAAGGAGGCAACATTTCAATCTGTCCTCAGCCACATGCATACAATCTGTAGGTGAAATTATGATCCCCTTAACTAACATGTTCTGAGAGAGTTAATAACCCCAATGAAGACAGACCCAAGGTGACTCGCTGTGTGTTGTTGCACACAATATATTAATCAGAAAAGCTCTGCTCGTGGAGGAGCTTGCAATTCATCATCATGCTGGACCCAGCAATCTCAGTTTCCTGGGGAAAAATAAAAAGAAAAAAAAAGAGAAAAAGAAGGAATCTTTTGGGCTAAGTGAAGAATCCTGCTTGAATTTTGATAATGCAAATGCATTTTGGTTTATTACAGTGTGGAAATCGACCAGGGGAATAACCTGGGGAATAACCAGGGGAATAACCTGTTCCTGTGAATGCCATGGAACCCAGAGCAGCCAAATCCAAGGGAAGGGAGGAGGAGAAAAAGACTGGGGCAAATTTTCTCTCTCAGTGCTCCCTGTGACACTGGGTGGTATGAGGTGAATGAGACATCACCCATAAAACCAGGCAAGACTGATGGGGGAAACATGAGAAAGTGCCCAGCTGGTAAATTTTGATGTTTTGTGGCTACTAAAAAGAGTCCCAGTTTTTGTTTGTTTTCGTTTTTTTTGTTTGTTTGGGGGAGTTTGGTGCTCTTTTTTTTTTTTTTTTTTTTTGGGGGGGGGGATTTGTTTGAGTTTTGTTGGATTTTTTTGTTTTTTGTTTTTTTTAGGGCTTATAACACCTGTTGAAGCCAGATGCCCTCTCAGCTCTGTGGTCAGAAGTAGGATTCTTTCTTCCTGCATCTTTGTTATTGCTAAAAAGTAGTGCTAGGAGAAATATCAGGCTTGGTTAGTTATTTGTTTGTATGTTTGTTTGTTTGTTTGAATTTATGTTTTAATTGGCATGATTTGTGTACAGGGTTTTTAATTAGGATTTTCCTAAAAATACATGTTCCCAGGAGGCATTTCAAAAAATTTGATCATTAAACATAGACTTGTGCAAAACAAAATGTTGTTGACTTTGTTTGCCAAAACCTGTATTTTCAAGGTTGACTCTTCTTTCTCTTCCCTGAACCAAAGAATTCTTGCTGGTTTTCACAGTGTTTTGTCAGCTTAGACTATTGAGTTTGAAGGTAGTGATGTTACCAGAGAAATTAAAGTAGGTGAGGGCAGATAAACATTAAATACACTGAGTTTTCAAACACTTAACATGCATTTTCTCTAATAGAAAGTCAGAGACACTCAGTGCAGACAGCAGGGTGTGATTTTCAATCAATCTCACCTTTGGCCAAACTTTGTTGCTGTTGAGGGAAATGGGACCTTTCCCTGTATCCTCACTGAGTGCAGGATTTAATCCACTACTTATTCCCAGGTTATCTACTAGAATTCTCTTTCCATGGTCCTGAAAGAAACTCAGGAAAAGGTGTAATTTCGATATATTGATATTCTTGGCTAAAATATGAGCATCCCTCATGGCTCTGCAGGACACTGGAGTACAGACACGGAGCAGTTTATGTGTCTGTATCAATTCCTTGACCCTGAATAGCTTTTTGAGATTGTTTCAGGATTAACAAACCAACCAGGATGGGAAATTCAATGATTTGGAGGTTGCTAAATGAGAGTTGTCTTGGCCATGACAAATAACATAATTGGGATATAAAGTGTGCTACTCGAGGGGGAAGTTTTCGTGGTTCAAAGTAAAAAGTGATGACAAAATTCTGTAATATATGTTTAAGGTAAACTAAGCTGCTGACCTGCTTCCAATATATGCTCCAAGTTCCATAAGAGATGATTTTCTAGAAGCTCTGGCAAAATTATAGAGAGTTTATATCCTTAAGGACAGTCATTTCATCAAGGTAGTGAAAGCTCAGGGTTTGCTACCATTGTAAAAAATGATTTAAAGGAATTAATGACATAAATGAATGCTCTTAAATAGCAAGGATAGCATTCAGGGTCCTAGGACAGAAACAAATTATCCTGAAATGAGGCACACGGTGTCTCAAGACACAGAGGAGACACATTCTCTGCTGTTTGTTAACAGGTTTATACATTGTTGGGGTTTTTCACACTGTGCAGCAGCAACAACAAAAGATGTCTATTTTTCAGACAAAAAAATCAAACAGGCATCAACATTTTATTGTAATTCTAGCAATGGTTTTTCACAATTGTATGGTTGTGATGTTATTGAGAAAATGTGCTATTTTACTCTCAGACATTTTTCTTTTACCTTTTCCATCATTTTCTTCCCTTGTTTTGATTATTTGGGTGTTGTTTAGTAAAGCCTGCAACTGCTGGACTCTGCTAAATGCTGTGAAACTGCTAAATGTAAAAATCAGACCTGGATGGAAATTAATTATTTGGATGTTAAAAAAGTGTTTATCAACAAAAACAGCAAAAAAATAATTTAAATATCTCAGTGGTAGCTTGGTGAGCTTTCATACAAAATATTTACAATATGTTTATTTCTGGGGGTTTTTATGTTTCCGTGTGAATACTGCAGGATTTTTTCACCCATAACCCTTTATCTCTTGGGTCTGAGCCTCCTCTGAATTACTGGAGGTTTATGCCAGAGTGATCCCATGTAGTCAGCCCCTCACAGAGTCATCTGGATTTGCAAAAGTCTGCAGCAATATCAGCTGCTGCCTGGGGAATTCTGGGGGAAATGCATCTTGCCACAGCGAGCAGAGCAGGACTTTTGACCCCGTGACAATTCTGGGGTTTGTGGCTGCTGAATTTCAAAACTTGTTTCAGTGTCTGCTTGATTTAACCTTTGAAAAATCTCTTGTGAAAGGTGTGATTATGAAATTAATTAACCTGATGGTTTTTCTGAGCATTTTTATTTCTCTCCTCCTTTGTTATATTTGGGTTCTGTCATGGAATGCACTTCTGGCTTGTTTTTTTATTCCCTTTCTCCCTGGTCTGTACAATTCCCTGTACTTGTGTGTGTTTGTGTGTGTGAATTCAAGGTACCAAGAATGGACTTGCATATCAGGCACAGGGTTTTTCTGTCACTAATAAAATTACTATTTCCCTCCCCATTGTTATATATTCTTGGTACATTCAGTATAAATATATAATGCCTTCCCTTGACCTTTTTCCTTGTCATTCCTTGAAGAATTGTTATGTTTTTCCCTTTCAGGAAAACACAGCTTTGCTTTATTTTGTACAAACACCCATCTTGCTGACCTTGTGTTAGCACTTTCTTTTGTATGCTGCTTTTCTTTCAGTGAAATCATGTCCTTTTGGTGAAAATGTTTTTCAGTATTTTTCTATAAAATTCAAAAAATCAAGAACAGATAAAATGCTAAAAAGTTGCAAAGCAGGTACTGAACAGACAGAAGTTTATATATATTTTCTTTGCCATCACTTTACAAAATTCTAGTACAAACAGACTCTTGAACTCCACATACCATGAAAATTGCGATTTTCAGATTACATAAAAATGAAACTGTAAATTATCACATAACTGTGGGCTAATTTTCAAATTCTCTGGATGTTTTGTTATTCATTGTTTGAATACTTTACAATTCTCTTCAGTTTTGTTTTTTGTTTTTTTTCCCTTAGATTAGCAGTGAAAAATCCTCTGCCTGATTTCATTGTAATTAAAGAATCAGTATTTTAGTTCATGCAAACCTACCATTAAAAAGAAAGAAACAGGGAAACTATAAAAATAGGCTATTTTAGAAGTAGGTATAAACAACAAAACAGGTTTCTGGATCAATTAACTTTTCCATAAAAAAACCCCGAAACATTCAAGATATAAAAACTTTTGGAAGCTTCCATTTTACCATGTGCTACAGTACAAGTAGCTATTCTTTCTTGAGACTTTATTTATTAATTAAGAGAAAATTAGAAATCTTTTGATCAGAACACACAACTAAATCACAGTTTTAAGGTTTGGGAGACACTAAGTTTAACCCCATATCTGAACAGGGCTGGGGGCTGGGGCAAGACTTTTTAACTTGTGATTGTTCCTGCTTTTCCATAGGAGATTCTGATGTGGTTTCAGTGTTTCCTTTGGACCTTCAAAAAGGAGGGATGCTCCCAGTGCAGCCAGTGATGGTGACACACCCACTGTCACTCCTAGAAATGGGGTTTTGTCATTCACAGGGCAGTGAGTGCTGCAATCCCTCCTTTGAACCTGTGAGTCCAACCTCACATTCGGCTGGAGCTCTTAGTTAACTCTCAGTCTGATGTCTCTCATTCAGGCTTTGAAATACAGTCTTGGCTGGACATAAATCTTCACATGGCAAATACGTTTTGGCTTCTATTCACAGGCTCCTCTGACACACGACAGTCTCAGGAGGGAGAAGAAAGAAGCACCCTGTTTGTCAATACCTGCTTTGATAGGTGGGATCAGCCTTAATCTCACACATAAATCCTGCCTTCCACCTCCGTTCTGATGAAGAAAGGGAAGCTCATTTTACTGGGTCTGGCTGAAGGTGGGTACAAGATTAACTCCAAATATCAGTGTGGATGAATCTTGAATGTCTCCTCTGATAGAGAGATGTGTATTGACTTTCCAGCTAAGAGTGAGTCTAAATAGGAACTGTCGTGTACATGGGGGACCTTCTGGGATTGAAATGGCAGTTTGTCTCAGATCTTGGAGCCAGCTTTTTGTCTGTTTGACTCATATGAATGTGTGGAAAAAAACTTCTTCACCTTGAGGATGACAGAGCAATAGAACAGGTTGCCCAGAGAGGTTGTGGAGTCTCCTGCCTGTACAGTCTGCTCTAGGTAAACCTGTTTTAGGAGGGGAGTTGGACTAGGTGATGTCCAGAGGTTCCTTCCAACCCCAACCATTCTGTGATTCTGTGGTTTTGTGGTTCTGTGACTCCATGCCATGTGTTGTGCAGTCAGAAAAAAACATGGAGTTGCCACAGACCTCAATTTGAGGCCCTGCTTTAGTTTTGGAGTTCTCTGTGTTTCATCTTGAACTTGATATAAGTGGTGGTCCTTGAATAGACCACACATTCCATTTATGAGCTCCTGGTGTTAGGTTTTCACTTGTGGCTAAAAAGGAACACTAAAACCAAAGCACCTTTGTGTTTATTTTGTCCTGTCCATGCAAATCATGTGAGATTTATCAATTTTTTTAGCAAACTGTAAAAACCCACTGCTGTTGTAACCCCTCTGAAGTCAAGCCATGGTCTGATCACTCAAGACTGAAGGTGCAAAAATTATTCCACAGTGTCAACTTTGGTTCCTATATCCTACCTATGAACATGTGAAATCTGGTGGCCCAGATCCTTTAAATCTTGGTGTACATGTGTGATGTCACTCATCTGAGTTAAGCACACAGATGAAGAGAAGAACTTAAGCAATAAGGGAGAAGAGACAAAGTTAAGAGTAGTCAGGCACTCCAGCACTTACTGGTGTGTCAATTTTAATGTGGACAAAAATAAAAGTAATAAAAAATCCAGATATCCTTTGTCTGTTTGCTAGAGTGCATGTTCTTGGCTTTAGCTTGTTCAGCTTTGCCTTGTGCCACAACATCACACAAAAAGTGTCAAGTCTAAATATCCAGGCACTTTGGAGACTACATGTTTGTCTCTCGGTCAGTTGGGGATGGCTGCTTTCCTCCTGAGTGATTCCCAATAAATATTCCTGTCACAAATACCGACTGGATTTACTGGAAAGTAATTAATTGCACAATCAGCCAAATAACAGTTGCAGCTGCAAGACACAACTTAGTTTTTTCTCACTAATGACAGTGTTATACTCAACTGTTCTGAACATTTTGCATGTCTGAGAATAATATTTTCCATCTCCCCCCGCGAATTAATCTTGGCATTTTCTGTGAGAGTCTTATTATGGTAAGAGGAAATTGAGAGAAATTGGGAGAAGGAACAATGGGAAGGGGGAAAATGTAAGGATATGTTGCCATTCTTCTTTCCATGGCAATCTGCAGTTATTTTGCAGTTGTTCCTAAAGTACTTTTCAAATAAAATGGAAGTTCTCAATCTGCCAAGTAAAATGGGAGGTGGATATTAGTTTTGAGAGAACAATATTGCTGTGTGTCTTTTCGGTGTGTGGATATGGTAAATCCTTTTATATATATATGACATTAAAATTAACTGTGTAAATTTTATTTGCAGTCTCTGAGAGAGGATAAAGACCTGAGAGATTATATATTCCTTTTCCCTACAATTTAACATGCATTCCTACACAGCTTTAAAGAAGCCATTGTTAAAAAGCAATCTAAACAAAATGAATTTAGATTCGTTACTCATAATTCTTCTGCTTCCATCAGTCATTACTGGTGTGACCACAATTCTTTTCTCTACTCCATCCTTACACCAAGAAATCCTGTCTTCCTATCAAATGTTCCCTTTAAGAAGTCTTAAACTGAGAAGGGCTACAAGGACTACTACATCCCAGAGAAGCTCAATAGAGCTCTTGAGACAAAGGTTGGCAGGTTTAGGGAAAGAAAACAAAGATTCACTATGAAAAAACCCCACATCTTTAAATGCTCCTCAATCCACCTGAGTATTATTACTCATTCACTAAACATACCCTACAACTCTGAGTTTGCTCTGCTTGCTGTATTGGCCCCATAATGATTTGCAAATGGGCAGCAAGACAAAGTTCAACATTGACAGTCTAAACAGACATGCAAGGGGAGAGTAATTAAGTAAAACACAGAAAAACTGAGTTAATCTTCATTCAGTTTACATCTAAAAGTACTTCCAGGAAAATAAACATCTAATATGAGTTCTGATTTCTTTTTTTGGGGAAAGTAAAACAAAAACACCCCAAACAAAAACCCCCCAAAAAAGAAAAGAGGGAAAATTAATCAAGAAAAGCCCATTAAAGTTGAATGGAGGACAGTCATGAGAGAGAGGGTAAGTAACCTATGCAGAGCATGGCCAGACAGCAGTAAGAAACAGAAGCTGCAGGAAATGCAGGTCTGACAGGATGCTGGAAACATATGCAGGATACAGGAATAATCAGTGCCAGGTCCTGCAAAACTCCCCGTTCCTGAAGGTCACTGAAGGCATCAGAAAACGTGGTCCTTACAAAGTGAGAAATAGCCCTTTCTCATTTCCATGGTTTAATCCCAGAAAGGTGAAGATTACCTCTTTGATTAATAACTAGAGGTGCCTTGTGAGAGATTGACCAAGCTGCCTTTTTACTGTGTAAAAACAATTCTGCAAGTTCTGCTTGCTCAAGAGACTCAGACAACAAGAAGATGCAGGTGCTGCCACCACGGTGAGGAGAGACAGGCTGAAATTATTGTGTCACCAGTGAGACTGAGCTGACCAGGCGAATTAAAAACTGTAATTATAACTCAAGCCTTTTAAAATATTGTTCCTGGCTGATGGCAAAGGAGTAAGTCCCAAAGCACTGCTATTCAGGCAGCAGTTCTGCTTCCATTGAAGTTACTGGGTAAGAATCTCTTTAATTCTGGTGCTACTGAGCTAAGGTGTATTGATCACTGTCAATTCACTTCTAATTCTTTAATGCTCCCAACGCAGCGTTTGGGAGCAGTGGGGAGCAAACTGCTGCTAGTCTTTTCTGTGCATTGAAATGACAGAGCATTGAGGGGGCTGGAGGAGAAGGTGCCTGCACTTTCATGATTGTTTGCTACATTTCTGTCTTTGGCTTTCAAAACTGGCGTCTCCTTCTTTGTGCAGCAGGTCCCTGAGGGAGAGCCCCAGGCTTCTGTTCCACGTCTGTCCTGCCCTGAGTTATAAATGGACTCCAAAGCAGACTCTCCTTTACCCTGTGCTTTGAATCCTGGGACAAAAAGCTACCTTAGCCTTGCAGTAAAACTGCTCCTCGGCGCTCGCTTCTGTACTGCTGATGAGGCAAGGGGAAGGGAAAGACACCCTTCTCTGCTCTAGCCATGCACTGTCAAAAACCTGCCAGCGCTTCTTCACGCAAATGAGTTTCCAGCTGACAATGTGTGTTTTTAATTTAGCTCACACGGTTATACACGGGCAGGTGAGAAGGGCCCGTTTCCCTTTCTCATTTCCTTTTTTTTTTCCCCTCCCCCCAGTGAGGGTAAGTGTATTTCATCTCGTAACTCTTCCTTTGGATGAAAAAGCTGTTGCCTTTGGCGGTAAAGCAGCACAGCAGGCTGAGGAAAGGAAAGCTTCCTTTCATTGCCATGTTTGAAACTAGGGGAAGTCATCATATTACTTTAACAAGCAGAAATGAATGAAAATGTTTAATAGGATTATGCAAGCATGAGTAGCTGTATGGCTGTGTTCTAACTGCCATGGATTTTGCTCCTCGTGATTCATCCTGCTGGTGGATAACGTGATCCTCTATTTTCCCCTGACAGCCAAGTTAGGATTCTGTGGGGAAGATCCTTGCAAGGTGAGATCTCTCCAGTGATCTCCCTTCAGAACATCGAGTCCTCGGGGCTGAGCTGCAGATCTGGCACCGGGTTTTGCTGCCACTGAGCATTTCATACCTCACGTTAAAATACCACCAAGTCTTTGCACACAGGAAGCAGCGCTGCTCTTCTGTCCCAGCTCCTGTTGTGGTAACGTGGAATGAAAATCAGCTCCTGGTGGCCCAATCAGCTCCAATTAGTTGGCTCTGGATACATGGATACACAGCACGTCTGTAATTGATGTGTGTTTCAGCCTGGGTGAGCAACGTGGGCGCTGACTATGATTCGGTGAAGAAGACTGGAATTCATCTCGTCTAATTTTGGATGTTGAAATGAGAGCTGGCTGAGCTTTGTTTGCACTGGAGAAAAAAAGGTGCAGCTACTGTTACCAACCTCATTTCTGGCTCAGCACAGAATGGATTTCTCTCTGCTGTTGACTATTTTTCTCTAATGACTGAATTCATTCTATAAATTATTTTTATTTTTTCTTTAAATGTTTTTATTTTGAAGAAATTACAGAATCAGGGAATAACTGAGGTTAGAAAGGAGCCCTTGAGATTGTCAAGTCCAGCCCCTCTGTTCATAGCAGGGTCAACTACAGCAGATTCTTGGGATTGGTCCTGTGCAGGGCTAAGAGTTGGACTTTATGATCCTTGTGGGTCCCTTCCAGCTCAGAATATTCTGTGATTCTGTGATTCCTTAGGACCAAGTCCAGTCAGGTTTCTCGTGTCTTCAAGGATGGAGTACTTGACAGCTTTTCTGGGAAAACTGTTCCCACTGTTTGATCACCCTTACAGTAAAAACTCCATAATTATTATGTTAAAGTGGAATTTCATGTATTTCATCCTGTGCCCCTTTCCTCTTGCCCTTTCACTGGGCAGCACTGAGATCACAGCATCTTCTCTACACCTCCTGTCAGCTGGTTTTACACAGAGTTAATATCTTGAGTCTTCTCTTCTTCAGGCTAAATAGTCCCAGCTTTCTTCTTCTATTTTCATATTCTTCAGTCCAATAATTGTCGTTGTGGCCCTTTGCTGGGCTCTCTCCAGGATGGCCATCTCTGGTACCAGAGAGCCCAGAACTGGACTCCAGGTGTGACCCAACCAGTCCTGAGCAGAGGGGAAGGATCATCTCCATCAATCTTCTCACCTTGGTCTTCCCAAAGCAGCCCAGGCTGTGTTTGCCTCACAACCCAAACCTCCTCTGAATTTCCTCCCAAGTGAATGTTTTCTGTGATATTTCCATGTTTATTATCACGTCATTTTTATGCAAAGGACCAATTCCAGCAACAAGCTTGACAAGTCCCAGCAGCATTAATAGTGTTTCTCATACCTGTTCTCTGACACAGATGGGCCTGACTTCACCCACACTCAAAGCTTGCCTTGTTAGTGCAGTAATTAGTCCATGGTGATAAGACCTATCTCTCAGTGCCTCATTAATGGGGATTTATGGCTTTTGGACTGCAGCTGACTCATACCTGGCCAGAGCAGAGAATGGGTAGGATTAACGCACAGCTGTCTGCATGTGGCCTCACTCCTTGGGTTGGAAATAAATCAGGGGAAGAAGGATTGGTTACTGTGATACCGGGCCATTGATTATAATCGGGTCTTTAACATGCAGATATAGCCTGGATAGCCAGTGAAAGCACAATGCCCCTGCTAACAACCTCATTGTTTGAGAGGGGGCAGTGATTTTGTTAAGTGAACTTCTTTTAAATATCTTAGGCACACGGGCACATGTGATTTACTGTTCTTTTTTTATCAACTAGTAGTGAATCTCTGAATGATAATTTGGTATGCTATGATTTAGCTTTGTGACTTTTCCTAACCCTCCACCTTTCTTTTTACTCCTTTTATTTAAGTTACTTGGAGAGATACAGTAATGTACCAGATCTGTTTTCCTATTAATCACTCACTCCCATTTTCTTTTTTGTTCCAAATTCCCAGAATAATTCAAAGCCAAATATGTATAAGTGAGCTCCTGTAGGCTTGTAAAAATGCATTGTGTTGTTTGAGCCCTAACTAAGAAGAAGGTACATGTTCTATTAGGCTCATTAAAGAAAACTAAATGGAAAAAAAATTAAAAAAATATATATATTCTCAGTTGCAGAGAGCACAGAACATGTTTCAGACAGACAAAGGTTGGTAGGCACAAGAAACGAAGGGTGTTTTGGGAAGGCAAGTGAATGCTTAGAAAAGAATTCAGCAAAAGTTACAGACTATCCCTTTCCTAACTAATAAATGACATCATCATGACATCATCCAGGTATTGTGACGGAGCAGGACTGAGAACAGATGGAACACAGGATGGTTTTCATTGACCTTCCAGGATATTTTTCCTTCCACAGAAAGGAAGGCACGAGAACAAGAAAACAGCCATATGGTATCATATATGGATGAAGGAGACTTGGGAGCATGAAAACTAGAACATATTCAGGGTGCTTACTGGAAAATGGAAACGTTTGGGGGTTTGGTGTTTGTTTGTTTTGATTTATTTTTGTTTTGTTTTCTGTTTATTATGGCTTTTTGGTCATGGTGTTGTTGTGTTTTTTTTTTCCTGTACAAGAGAGTTATGAATAGATGTGTGTTTGATGGATCGTGGTACCGAAATGTTCACTTGAGGACTATTCTGTGTTGTGAATCTTGGCACCTTCTTTGTCTTTTATGAGACATTATTTCACACAGTCAAATGCATTGAGGTAATTTTTTTTTATTTCCATAATATATTGGATGCCAAATTTCTTCTTTTCTTTTTTTTTTTTTTTTTTTTTTAAGAGTTCTTCAGCTCATGTTTTCAGACACCTCTACTGAGAAGGAAATCTATGTATCTTGTGAGCATAAAAGGTATTTCTAACGATGAAACTTGAGTCTTCCTAATTTAAAGGATTCATTTGGAGCTGAAAGACTGTGATTTTTGTCACTAAAAACCACATGGGCTTATGTAAAAGCAGGTGCATGTAAGTTTAGCACTTATATACATCGTACTTTCACTTCCTTGTAGATGAATTCTTGCTTTCCAAAGGTACAGCACATTTTGAGAGTGAGCAGTTATTCAGTTAACTAGCAGTTGCTAATAAAAATAAAAGCAGTGCAGATCTTGCTATAGATGTTATAATTAATCAGGCACAAAACCAGGCTTTCCATGAAGCCACAGGAATCTCAGTGGGAACAGGTGTTTTAGGGATAGCACTAAAGTGGTTTTTCTTTTAGTACAGAAGAATGTTTCACAGATGATTTCTTAAAAAAAAGTGAAGTCATGAAGTTTTATCATCAGATATCATTCACAAGCCTGGTGTTTCTCTGTTTTTCCCCAAGAGATATAAATTAAGACATTATCACTGCAGTACTCGTAGATGAATCTCTGCAGCACTGCCTTGCAGAGATGAAATAAACTTGGAGAAAACTCAGCATTCATAACTAATATTAGCTTATCCACAGATAACAATATAGGATGCAATTTGAACCATTCAGTACCAGGCTACAAACCTTTAGCAGCCTGTAAATCAGAGTTTTATTTTTATGCAGCAATGTAAATTGCTGTGGTTTGATGGCTTGCTTTCTTTGGGTTGACATAAACTGTGAATAAAATCTGCCAATTTTTTTGTGGCAATATGATTTTTAGACATACCTTGTTGAAGGAATTGGAATATTCAACATTTCTTGAGGCCAACATGCACTGTCCAACTACAGCAAATAGTGAAATTCTGTGAAAATTTAACTGTAGCCACAAAAGCTCAGCTCTTGCACTGAGGTGAGGTGAAGGCTCTCATCCCTTCCCTTTCTTTCCTGCAACTTTGCATGTTTTTTTTCAGAGTCCAGATTAATTCAAAGCAATTGTGCTCGAGGACATGGGGTAGGGCAGCACAGAGCTGATGGTGAGCGTGAATCTCCTTTTACAGGCTGGAGGGAAAATGTTGGGGGTTTTTTTTTTCCCCTTCATCTCACCACATGGAAACTGTCAGTATTTTAAATTCTTGGTAGAACACTAGGAATGTGATGAGCTGTAAGTGTGAAACTCTTGTTTTCAGATATCTCTTCTCTGAAAAAAAAAAAAAAAAGAAAAAAAAGAAAAAAGATACAAAGTCAAGAAAATAGAGGTGTAAAAAAGCATGAGCTTTCTCAGACTCAAGTGACCTTAATTTCATCCATGGTGCATTGGAAGACCATATAAGGTGCAAATATAAAAGTTGTGACCTAAGTATGTCACTCTGACTTCTAGTAATTACAGATTTTATTTAGACTGTGGAGTTAATTACCATGGGAAGTCATGAAGGGAATTCTAAGCCTAATTTTCCAGAGTTTAAGACTATCTTCAATTATGGAAGAACAAGGTTTAGAATTCCTCAGAACTGCATGAAGTTTGAACTCCATGGTGAACCTTGAAATTGGCCCTAATGACTTCTATGGGCAAGGAGTTTCATGGTTTAGTAACAGGTTGTGTGAGGAAGAATTTCCTCTTAGTGGTTTGAATCATATTGGGAGACCCAACTTTCCAAGCTTCTTCTTCATTTTTAATATGCCAGGTCCACCTCCTTTTGATTTAGCAGCTATGAAAACTAACAAAGCTACACATACTTTTATATTTACAAAGCTATACACACTTTTATATTTACAAAGCTATATATACTTTTGTATTTACATTCGTATTTATTTTATACACAGTCACTTTCTCCTTGAGAAGGGAGAACACGGCAAAAGGGAATTTTTAGAGCAAGAAATGTTATTTTAAAGAACTGAACTGAGCTGAAAGACACAATTACTTGTTTGGCAAATGTTTCCACCTTTGAAGCAACATCAGTGGAAGCCTGGGGGAGACAAAGTTTCAGAACATTAGAGCCATGAACTTTCTTTTTAATAATACATGAAGTTGCCTGAATAAATCCTTATGGAAACTGTAACAGCAGCAGGTAATGACTGGTTTTAGTTAATGACCCATTAACATGTTAGCAAAGCAGCCACTAACTGTGATATTTGGTGAGAATCAGTTTCAAAGGGACAATTAATATTAAAACCTGATGTTGATTTATTAACCAATAGATTTTTCAGGTATTACTTTCCACCTGGAGCAATGACTGCCCTCTGCAATGGCACTGCTGGTAAATCAGTAATTCCATGAGCATTAATGATCTGTTTTGCTCCAATCAGACAACAGGAGAAAGAAGCCCCTGTCCCTCCCCATGGGTGTTATTGCTGAGGTAAACTTCAGCCTTGGATGATGCTTTAAAACAATGTTCCTCCTGTGGGTCTTAACTGGACTCCTAGAAATCTGAGCCATCCAAAAGCAGCAGATATGAAGACCTAGTTTTACCTAATTAGGTCAGGGGAAAGGACCTTCCATCACCTCTTCACTGAGGAAGGCAGTAAAACAAATGACACAAAAAAAGCACAGGCCTCTTGCAGCCAAAAAACTGCATTGGTTGAGATAACTGAACCCACCTCTTTAATCTAATTACTTACTGACTATTTTTTGTGTGCATGTGTCACTGGTCAAAACTTTCAGATCTGTAGTTTATACCTGTGCCTGTTAATTCTCTTTCTATGTCTATTAGAAATCTATGTCATGGATAGATCAGCTTTTGCTTTGTTTACACCTCAGATGAGGTAGAGCCAAAGAAATCCACCCTGCACTTTGGGGGAAAGGTGACAAAACCTGTGTTGGTGCTTTTTGAGGAGCAGGTTCCATGTTCTGGGGTGAACCTCATGAAATTGCTGTATTTTGTGCAGGAAGTTTTATGCCGTTTTACGAAATTCCAGAATTATCGATCATGGCTTTCATCTCCATTGCTTCTCAGAAGCGAAGGCTGTAAATTCCCCAGAGGAACCTTTCCTTGAGTTCATACAAAACTGAAAATCAAGCACATTCTTGATGCATTCATTAGCAAGCCCTGCCTGCCTGAGCAATCACCTGATCCCAGCAGGCTTCCTTCCCTCCTTCCTCTCTTCAGTGTGCATCAGCCTGTGCCGTGTCCTGGATCCCTGTGGCCCTTCCTTCAGCAGAGCTCCACTGCTTTGCAAAGAAGGAAATGTTTTTCCCTCCTTCAGCTCTGCAAGTGGAACTACTGAGACAGAGAGAGACACAAAATATGTGGCTGAGGGCTACTTGTTCCAAACTCTCCTAGGGCTCTGGTCCCATGGCACGTTCCATTTGGTAGTTGGATCCCTTTCCCTTGTCGGTAAATAGCACTGTGGAAGGGTTCAGGTGCTCCAACATTTCTCTGTGGGGTACACAGCGGCTGAAATTACAGTATCAGTTACACCACTGGAACCAAGGGAGAGGCAAAGTCTCTCCCATCCATCATGGGGTGACACACAGTAAAGACGTGCCAGGAGGTGCTTTCCTGCCTGGGCATGTTGAGGCACAATAAAACATGATGAAGTGGTCAGTTCACAGCCATTCTAAGCCAACCATCACTCTCACTGGCGTCTGGCCAGTGATATTTTGGCCAGTCAACTATAGAGAGCATTCATCCGATGTTGACCCACAGCATTGTTTTCCATTATGGTTTGTGTGTGCATATTCCTGTTTTCAAACACTTTGACTATTTGTTAATGGGTTTGAGATGCCTGTCTGCTGAACAGTTTACTTCTGGAGCCACCTGACCTCTTGTCTGCTCACAGCCCTCTTAGTTACAAGGCACTACCGGGATGGTGAGGGCAGAGGGAGCTGAAATAGAAGGCAAAAAACTATTTGTCCATGAAGAAAGGTGGAGGAAATTTGTCCATGGAGAAATGACTTTTGTTTAACCCCAAATCCTTTGCATTCCCTTGAAAAACTTCATACACTGACAGCATCACTGTGAAAAGGTAATATTAATAAAGGCAGACCTGATTGATGAGTCAGTCACAGATCCACCAACAGTTTATTACTGACCTGTTGTTAAATGAAGTTTCCACATGTGGATTTTCTCAATATGACACCAGAACATGAAACAACTGACCCCAGTGAAGAGTTCCCCACATGCAGCACTGTCTCGAGCTTTGCCTCTTTGAAGAGAAAGCAGATTTACTTGGGGTTATTGCCATGTCAAAGGAAATTAGTTCAGTCATGCTGGTTCCTTATTGGTACCTCCTACTGTTTGCAGTTGCTGAGAATCACTAAAAACACTCTAGATCTGCTTAGTTGATACAGATAGTGTTTTATTTCAGGAGAATGAGGCCCGCCTTTTTTAAAGAAACATTATTTAAACATCTGCTCAAGAAGCTGTCTTCTGCCCAAAATGTCTTGCCCTATTTTTGAGTCTTTCATTCTCTCTTTTCACAGGTGAGCTGTGGCAGGACACAGCTCTAGCAACCTAAGGAGTTCTCTGGAATGATAAAGGAAAGTGGAGCCGAGGCATACTCAGAAAGTCAACTTTGCTCTTTAATTCATAGCAGCAAAAGCACCTCAGCAGCAGTTCCTTGTGACAAAAATTCTAATGCTGCCTGCTCTGTGAAAACCTCCCCATGGCAGTGATAACACTATGAAAGACACTGGCCATTTGGCTTCAGGTTTGGGTAAAGCCTGGCACTGAGCTGTGTGTATCAGCAGTGGTCAGGTAGAGATGAGAGTGGGTGATTTTTATTCAGCCTTGGGGTTTTTTTAGATCTCTTGGCCCAGCTTGGTGTAGCTGATGCAACCTATTTTTTAAAATTTATTTAGGGAGTGATAGCAAAAATCACATTGCTGCTTTGTGGCATCACAGGGAATGATACCGTGCAGTTCCTCACCTGTCCTGAGGCTCCCCTTGAGGAGGATTCACAGGTCTGAAGTGACCACCCCCACTCTGGATGTTTGATGTGCAGCTAAGGCAGCTGAGGAGGGGGGTTAAAATAAAAACACAGGCCTAAGCTTACTTACAACACCCAACTTTGATGTTCACCTCATCCAGCTCTGATACTTAGGATGAGCACTTTGGCTGGCACCTGAGTGGAGTTGGGGCTTGGATAAATGCCAGCTTGCTGATCCTCTCTCTGATGAAGACTGAGTAAAACAACTGGAAGATTTGGCAGAAATTACATCAGAATCCCTGACTGAGAGTGTGCACCTGCCACTTGTTGTTCAGGTCAATAACTCGGGGCTTTCTAAAATTACACCTGCTCCTTTTGCGTGTTTAGTTAAAACTCGTAGACAAGATTGTGTTTTATTACCTGCAAAAGTAATTTTTTTCCTAATGTGGGGTGGCAGGGCTCAACCTGAGACTATTTGGAACTTCAGCCAGCCCGGATGTGAAGAAAGACCCTGACATAGCCTGTCATGTGCTCAGAGATATTTAACTAGACCCACATGCTCCAGTGAGAGGGGGAAAAATGACAGGCTTGAGCACGATCATGAACAAGATTACTGAATATATGCTCATTTGGGGATGGGAAGGGGCCTTGCTCACTTACTGAATTAGCTTTTGTTCCACCTGCCTATAGGTTTCAGATGCTCCTATCCCTCTGCAGGGGACTTGAATCCAGGAATTATGGCATAAATCTCTGGGAGAATGGATCCTGTGGAATAACTGTAGGTAGACAGATTAAAATATGTTGCAATAAGCCCTGGTGTTGGGAGGAGTTAGCTGGGTATAGAAGAACCTTCCTTCCCTGTTCTTTCTTCCCCCTCCTCTCTGCTCCTCACATTTTATTCTTCAACATGAAGAGATTTAGAACCAAGAATACCTGAGGTAACAGTTCTGCATGTTGTTCATCCAGCCTGAAGAGAAGGTCGAGGTAATTTTAGCTAATTACACAGGGCAAAACTGATCCCCAGTTACCTTTGGTAAGGTATTAAAATAGCTTTCACATGAAGATAAGATCTTTCATAAGATCCTTCATAATGTTATCGCTTAGAACTATCTCCATAACAATATATATAGTATTAGAGAGATATATATAGTTGTACTTGCATTTTTAATGACTTGGGTACTTTCAGAAAAAAAAAGAAAGTGCTAGGCAGACGACAGAAGGACTTGAGAACAAACTGCAAGGAGGCTTTCATGAATTAGAAATTGAAAATTATGTTTAGAAAATCGCAGGGAATGGAAGAGTCTCTATAAATTCTCCTGTTAGTACATATCTTTCTTTATGTTTTTTGTGAAAAGAAAAGCCTTCAGCACAGGGTATCGCTGTAGGACTAGATAGGTCTACAGTCACCCTCTGGATTTCTGGCCCCAGAGCAGGTATGAAGATGCTCATGTCCTGAGGGTGCTGACAATCCTGGCTTGCTCCCCAGCACATGCTGGTCTGCTGCACTTCTGCCACGTGAAGTGTGGAACTGGAGTAGAGAAGGTGTCCTTCCTCATGCCCCCATTTGTCACCCCACACTCAGAATCTGAGAGCACTAGCTTTGAAGGTGGGAGATCCACGTTCCAGGGCATTCCTGCTTGGTTTGGAGAAGGACTCCAGCTCCTTTCCCTCAGAGAACATGAGGTTGCTATGGCATCATATGACATCGTCTAAGTCACCCTTGGTCTATGTGAAGAAAGCATGGAAAAATACTATGGAAAAAAGCAGGAGCTGGGTGTTAAGTCTCCTAGGCAAGTGAACTACCACAAAGATAGGATAACTAGGGTCAACCATTTCTGTAATATTTGTCAGGTAATGATCTGAACCCAGCTCTCTCTGTGTGGGGTGTAGAACAAGAGCAGAAGCCAGCTGTCTCCTCTTCTGCTTCTCCAGCCCAACCTCTGGGCTGCTGCACAGTGGATGTTAGGGCACCCCACTTTTAGGTGTTTCCCAAAGTGCCTCTCCACTTATTTTCCTTGAATCTCATTTTGCAGTACCAAACTTTTCTATATGAACTACCAGGACATGGGGTACTACATAAGGTTGTGAGTTTCAATATGTCTGAGCCCACTTAAAACTTGGCTTTTGCAACACACACTATTTCAGTACCTGAATTCCTCAGCCCTTGGTTTCCCTGGACTTCAGTCCTTTAATACAGAAATAACAACACACTCCAAACTTACAGGGATGTTGTGGAAGATAAAGGCACAAAAGGTTGTCAGGAATTCTGAGAAGGCAGCTATAAGGTAAGTCATGAGGAAGAGTGTGGACTACATCCCTTCACAACAAAGGTGACTGCAGTCTGTCCACCCTGAAGAAGCCCAAAGCACTGCCTGTGCAATGGGATTCCACATAGTCAGATGTTAATGTTTCCAGGAATTCTTCTTGCAGTCAGAAAAAGCATCAGCAAGACCACTAGGAAGTCTCTCCCCAAAGAAATGAGCACAAAACAGTGAGAACTTGGAACGAGCCTCTTGTCATTAAAAGAAAAATACCTGTGCATAATCATCATGTTTTAGCATTAAGATACATTTCTAGATGTTCACTGCATGAAAGCTTTTTAGTAGAACTTCCAAGTTATACAATCAGGAAGCCAACAGCAAAAGTATTTAATACAAGAACCAACAAAGAAATGATCTGACAAGTTGTTGTTTGTGTTTTTTTTCCCCCTTTGCTGAATTAAGAAGCCATTTTGATAATTTCATATCAAAATGAGAATATTTATTTCACAACTGATCATTATTTCTTTTTGACAGAAGTGTATGTAAAATACAAAGGAAAATATTTCTGGATACAGAATTCCTGCTATCCATACTATAGTAAAGAAAATTGTATTATCCTGCAGAATTCTTGCTGATATTTTTCTTTATTTAATTTATGTAAGAAGCAAGAGGAAGCCAATCCCATGTTTAGAATCCTAATAATAATTATTTTCCTGTCATTCTCTTCTTCTTTTTCCAGCAGCCCTTTATCAGGTATTATTGAAGCATTGCATTTGCTTACAGGGTTACCAATATGTTCTCAGAAGAAGACTGAACTCAGAGAATTCCACTTAATTTATAGCCAACAAAAATCAATTTTTCATTACTATTTTGAGTATCGAGAAAAAAAAAAAAAAAGACATTCAACTAAACAAAAACTTAGGGAAATCCATTTCTTCCCCTTCCCAAGACTTTAGTTTAGTCCAGGCACTTCTCCTCCCCCTTCCTAGTCTCCCCTGCCCTTGCTTGGCTGCAAATTACACTCAGTCCCTTGAGTGATGCCATGGGCAGTGCAGGAGTTTGGGGTCTGCGTGTTGCAGGGGGGCTTGCCACTCCCTTTTCCCTGCTCCTTTTTTTCCACGGATCCCTCCTTCTTACTCATTTCCTTGCTCTGGCATTAATTCCTCCATGTCACCAGCATAGAGACACTCCCTGGGGTCCTCCCACTCAGGGCAACCCAAATCCTGCCAGATACACCCATATGGAGAGGATATATATAGATGATTTAGCTCTGTCTCTAAATGCCTTGTTGAGCAGCTAATCCTATTGACACCAACCATATCCATCCATTCAGCTGTCAACATTTCCATCCTTCCTGCTGCTCCAAGCCATACTTTGGAGTTTGTTTTTGACAACTCTCTCAGCTCACGTATCCAGAACTTTCTGCCTTTTACTCATCACAGGCATTATCTACCATTTTTCCCCCCATTAATCACATCATGTGTCCTGTTCTCCACTGCAGATATTCTATCACTGCAAGAGCCATCCAATATATGTACAGACCTGTCTCCTACCAAAATATACCCCAGAAGACAATTTTCCCCGCCAGTCCAAAAGGTAAAACAATAAATATTTCCCAATTTTTAAAGCTTTGGTAACTTTGCATCTGCTATTTTGTCTTATTAATTGATTCAACTACTACAGTGTCCATATTTTTTGTCTCCTTGCTGTGACTTTGTTGAGGAGTTTTATGCCTTTATCACAGTCTCTTGCTCAGCTCCCTATACAACCACTTCAGATTTTCTTTCATACAACCTTTTTATGGTGGTGCTGAGTTGGTGGGACTAGGTGATCTTGAAGGTCTCTTCCAACTTTGATGATTCTGTGATTCTGCTTATCATGAAGTTCCCAAGACCAATCCCCTTTGTGACCACTTGAAAGGCCAGTTTCTACTCTCTTGCCATCCAGGGAAAATAATTTTTAATATCTATTTACCTTAAGCTGCTGCTCATCTATTCCCCTTTTCCCATGCAGGGAATGAGCTGTATGTCTGCATGATCTGGGTCTGCGATCTGTGGTTTGGTTCTCAAGCCCAAGTAGTGCTGACTCCAGTCTAGGAGAAAATACTGGAGAGCTCCTACACCCTCTCTTTGACTTATATACATAAGTGGGAAATCAAGCTATTACATCCCCTGTAAGATTTACAACTCAGTGAGGATATTACAAGTAGGAAAAGTCAGTAGGAATATACGAACAGAATACAATATATACAATTTTCTATGATTGATCAAACGTCCTTTAAAACAAGAAATCACTGTCTTACACATAATCCAACCTAATAGCTCTTCCCACAGGTCCTTCCAGAGTGCCATCTGGAAGGCGCTGCTCCCGGTGAATCGAATGCTTTCTGTGCACACACCGATATTGTCAGATTACAGCATCTATCACAACCACTGGTTCCTTTGCTCTTGCTTTCCCTCCTCTCCCGCTGCGCGGACTTGGTGGTGCTTTAAGGCTGCGGAGGGCTGGGGTTAGCGCTGCCCTGCGCAGGGGAGGTGAGCGGCGGGCTCGGAAGGAAGGAGGGAGAGGAGGCAAGGAGAGGAGAGGAGCAAGCAAAGCAGGGGAAGGAGGGAAGGAAGAAAGAAAGATGTGCCCGCCTGCCCGCCCGAGGGGAGCCGTGTGAGGATCCGTGCGAGAGGAGCCGTGCGAGAGGAGCCGGCTCGCCGCCGCGGCCGCCGCCGG
>JAWWTY010000001.1:115265296-115291867 GCA_035222235.1 Margarornis squamiger
CTTTTTAGGCTGTTGTCTGAACATTTTGTGAAGGCCTCCTCCTCTACACCATCAAATGTTTACGTCTCACAGAATAGAAACAAGAACTTTATGTGGAAATAACACAGAGGCTCAATTTGTTGCAAAGAAAGCCTGTATGGAATGAAAGAAAAAAGAAGTCCCATACATTGTGTGTCTTTCTGAGGCAAACGGTGCACCAGAGGGACCATCAATGATACAGTTGTATGAAGAAGGAAGCTCTGGCTTTACTTTGTACTCCTGAGTCTTGGGGCAAGCTGTCTGGAGAACCTGTGGTAGCCTGCTGCTCTTCTTGCTCTCTTATCCATGACAACAAGTTGGCAAAGAAGGTATTTCTTATGGTTCTCCCCGTTGCAACCTGCTGGAGGAGCCGACTGGAGCTCATGACGCAAGACACAATCGTGGCCAAATCCCCTCATGGAGCCCACACCCATAACTCAATGGAAGTAGGAAGGAAAGCAGATGGAAGGGGCTACTGTGGCCCCACAGGAGCAAATACAATTTATATCTGTTTCCCTTCCCCATTTTAACTCCCCCCTCCCGTGGTTGGCTGTTGCTTGGCAACTCTGCATCCTTGCTCCACCGCTGCTCTGTGATGCTGCTGCTCCCCTCTGGCCCCCTCCTCTGCATGAGGGTTGGGAAGAGCCATGTTCTCATATGACCCCAGCAATCTGCAAGCAGAGATTGTCTCTTCCTCAGTGCTTGGAAAGCAGGTGGGAGCCACCTCAGGAAGATGAGAATGCAGAGGATGTTGTGCATCACCTTGGGCATGGCGAGCTCTGCTCTTCGTGGTGCCTCCCGTGTCTTAACTCTGGTCAGGGGGTCATCGGCTCCCAGTAGTTCAGTTCTTCTTATGTTTATGTGGTTGCTATTCTGTGTAAGCCACTGGCATCCTGGGCAGGTAATAGAGATCAGAATTTGGCTCAGGACCAGAGATAACCTTCATTCCCATGTAATCACAGCACTTAATGGATTGCACTTTAACAATTATTAAAGGCAGATCTGCAGAGGTTTGAAGCCATCATTAATTTTTTTTAAAAAAGCCTTGTTGAAACTGTGATATTCCTTCAAATTTCCTTTTTCCCAACACTTCTTTTTAATAAGAGGCAGTTATGTATATATACATGCCCACATTCAATTCCAGAGTAGTCCTAACTGCCTTGTTAAAAGGCTCTGACTCCTAATCCAAATAATGGAAAATCAGATTTAGAAATGAAATAGTACTCTTGACTCAGCCCTTTCATGCTGGAATATTATGATATGTCCTGTGTGCATAGCTATGCCTGTGATTTCAGTATATGTAAATCATTCCACAATATCTTGGCATTACAATCATTTAATGCCATAGTCTTTAATGTCTTGTCTTTGCACATACATCAGACACACAAAGGGGTTTAGTTCATCTTTATTTGGAGACTTTTAAAGGGATATCTTCAGTGCCATAATGCTTGTATGTCATGTTATGCCACTTTCTCTTGTGAGAACCAATTAGCACCAAGAGAAGCCTTTCTGCCCTTCTGCAAGCCCAGATTTTCACCCAAGACAGTTGTTTGATATGTTGTGTGCTGTGTACCCAGCCTTCATCTTTAGCTATTTTACATGTCCCCCCTGCTCCCCTGTCCCTTTTCTGTGTTAGGAACAATTTTGTCTGTTTGAAGATGTGAAAATTAAAAAAAAATAAAAAAAATTTCTCCTGTCTTCTCCCTCCTGAAAGGAAACATTTTTCCTTTGGTTTGCAGTTCTTTGAACAGCAAGAATCTTACCTTCTCTGTTTGCAAGGTGCAATGCAAAAAGAAGTCTACATCACAAAAAAAGAAATAAAAATTACTGTCCTGTGTTTTGATGATGTTACTTTAAATAGTGAAATCTGGTATTCTCTCAAGAAAACATGAATCATACACGGGGCTTTAAAATCCTTCCCACAGACTGGATTTTTCCATGCCTTACTCTAGCACGGTTTTCTAAGAAACATCTTTGTCAGCTGCTCTTCTCCCTCTCTCTAATAACTTTTGAACCTGCTGTCCATTTTCAATCCACTTGTTTGTGGGGTGTAAGTAGAATATAATTAAGTCATTGCTTTAATATGTGTATAAGTGTATAAACATTCACCTGGGCAGAGGAGAGGGAGAGACTAATCCCACTCCAAGTTCTTGAAAACATTGGAAAAACTAACAGACATCTGACTTAGGTCTTAAGTCTTCTGACCAAATATCCAGAGGAAATTCTTTTTTTTCACTGCTCTGTGCTCACAGAACCACCTAATGGGCTAAGTTTGCTTTTTCACATCTTCTAGATGTTACTGGAACCCTGGGAATGAGCTGTACCAAAAGAGTGACTTCAGGCAGGGAGAAAAAAAAATAAATCTCCATTTTCAGGTTTAAAGCTCAGTATGTATTAAGCCATCTAGAGTGTTTTGAAAGCTGCTGCTTTAATTCATGAGCATATCAAGACTGAATGGCTAATTGTGTGTATACTGTAAGAACAGGTCATGCGAGAGAGCACATTTTTGTGCCAGATAACAATATTCTTGCACATTATCAGCTTGGAGTAGTCAATGGATTCAGATGAAGTACAGGAAAGGAAGGGAATTGTATTTTTCCCCTTGTATTTTTGGATGGACTATGTAAGTATCAGCAGCATAGACGCTTTCACAAGTAGTTGCATTGCAGATGGTTAGATTTTGTTTCTCCATCGTATTCCCAGCTTCATAGTAACAAACAGAGCCTTTCAACTGATATCTTCTTAATGGTACTTAGAGAACTAGAAATTCCTTTGCAGTTCTTAAGTGTCTCATGGAAAATATTTAATTTTTGCAGCTTGCCCCGATAAAAAATGGCTGACTGCGAGCTTATAGATATAAGCATTAAGCTTGGTAGCCAGTGAATATCAGAAGGTTTAGCGATTGGTTTTGACAAGCATTCAACATTTGTCTGAATCTTTCCAGTACCAAATCGGGCATGAAGTCTTCTGAGGAAAACCTGTTCTCACAAGGCTTTTGATTCTCCCATTTCCAGACTGATGGAAGCTACTAAAAAGCTTTCCCACTTCTGTTCCTCTTCCCTTCTTAACTCCTGGTGCCTTTGTCACTCTTTGAGATTATTTTCCTTTATTTTGGCTGCAGTGGCAGAACTTTAGTTTACCTGAAAATCTGGGGAAGGGTTGATCAAACTTGCAACCTTCAGCTTTAAAACAGACGTGAATCAGAAAGAAGGCAGAAAATACTTGATTCAGGAGATTGAGATTTGAATGCTTTGGACTGTATTTAAGCCAGATAATCACAAATCCTTTGCATGACACATCTTTGCATGTTTTCATTAAGAAAGGGAAAAATGTTTATTGAAATATTCCAGGTGTGTTTCTTTACTGTCATCTCAGGGTAATATGCTTCTTGCTTCGGTTTTGGTTTTAAGCTGACTGGGACTACAACTCCTTTCTCAGTAGAACTGAAAACATTGTTAAATCTTATTAAAATGAAAATGATGAATGAATGTAGAACTGAAGTTAGTTTACTTAGTTGATAGCCCCCAGTGGTTATCTTTGTCTTGTCTACAAAGTAATAACCAATATTTTCCTTTCAAATAATTGTGCTCTAAGAGCATAGTCGAGTACAGTCAGGGAAGGAGGTCAATAATGAGGAGAGACAGAATGGTTTAGAAACTGAGGGATCACTGAGCCAAGGTATCATCTCTTCCAGAATCTGGGCTCATCAGTTATTTAGATTCTGATTTCATGCATGTCCATTTTTTATTATTTGCCCCCCACCCCAGGTCTTCTGACTGCTGAGAACTTCCTCTCTCACCACGTTTTCTCTTCACTTCCTCTCTGCTTCCCTCCCATTCTTTCTTCCTTCAGGTACTTTTAAAACCATTTTCAAAGCTGAAATTGCAAATGAGGTGGGTTTTTTTTTTTTTACGTCCTGAATGACAATGAAGGGCTCTGTTTGAATAGCTGAATGCTTCAATGGCAGATATTTGACCGAGTTCCCTAAAGCCCAAAGCCTCTGAAACCATCCATGATCTGAATAGAACCAATTACTGCTGCTGCTCCTAGCCCGGCCTCTCCTTGGAAGATTCTTTTGTTTTTTTAAAGTCCCAGTCAATGCAGGCTTATTGTAGACAGGCCATTTTATCTTTTTCTTTGGGGAAAAAAAAAAAAAAAAGAAAAAGAATTTTCCTTCAAGACTGGTTACAGAAGTTAGAGACCAGATACATCATCTTCCAATATGGGAATGTAAAACGTTTAGCCACTCGGATCATGGTAACCTATTTAATTTTCACAAAGGCATCTTTTCATGAGGCAGCTTTTACTTGGTGTGTTGGTCTGCTGTGGCCATTCCTTGTGTATCTGCTCACCTAATATGAGAATATGACGTAGATGCCTTGGAAAATTGGTTTGCAGACCTCAACATGTAGCCCTTTCCATGGTTTTCCATTGAACTTCCCACTCAACTGAAAGCCGGTGACTGGGTGGGTTGTTGGCAGACTGGTCATGCTGGGGATATTTCTGTATGCACTTCATGCTGGCGGCTCAGGGGAGAACTGGAACGTGTGTGGCCAGAATTGTCAGAAGGTATATTGGTGTTCTGGATGTCCCACTGGGGTCAGGTGGCTCAAATGCACTAGGGTTTCAGTGAGGTCCTAATGCAGAAGTCTTCTCCTTGTGCTTCCTGCACTATGATGTGCAATGCTGAGTGTCTGAGATACACTTAGGGTGGTCCTCAGCTGATGTGCACTGTTGCCATATGTCTGTCAACTTCAAGAGATGCTCCTCACAAAGTTTGTGTGGTACCTGCAGAAAGCAAGGATGGTCAACCTGATACAGGCAACCTGTGCAAGATCTAAACCCAATTTAAGAACTCAAATTAAGACTATTTTTAGATTTTTCACCGTTAATCACAATTAAACTAATAATTACATGACTTTTTTTTTTTCCAGAGAAGATATAATTATGTGCAAAGTCTAATTGAGATATCTTTCTGAAAAATGATTGAATTTGTTTTAGGGAGCATTAAATAATTTCCAGCCAATTAATCTAGGACATTTTAGTTTAATCAAACAAACAACAGAAAAAAACCCCCATATATGGGGATTCTCCTTGGTTCATGACCTTAACCAGCCTTGATTGCAGTTGAAGCCTGATCACGCTTGATTTTTCAGACTTGAAAAGTAGCATTCTGACTGATTTCATGTACTCTGTGTGGAACTTATCATATAGTCTTCTTTCTCCACTTTGACAGATTGTTTAATTTAGGTTTCAGTCAGGTTGTTCTCTGAGCAGCAAAACCAGTGAACCCTGCTTGCATGCAAAACTGCATCCTGCCTTCCCCCTCCCTCCTTAAACCCAGCCCAGGACTATGATTACACTGCCTAGTTGGCTGAGGCTGAAGAATGTTATATGCCTGCTGAAAGTTGGTCTCTTTGCCTTTTGTTGCCACAGAAGAACAAATTAAAGACTTACTTTTCTAGTTTGCAGCTGCTATTGTTGATTTAAAGGCATTAAAATGCACAGAAACTTGGTTGAGACTGCTCTAAAGGAAGCTGAAATTTGCAGGGACTATCAGAGTTACATAGATGAGTAAAGGAGGTAGAAAGGTATAAGACAATGGTATGCTTATTCTGTGTGGTAGAGCGTCGTATCTCTTAAGCCCCAAAACATGTTTTGGGCTTCAAGCTGGGAAAAACAGCAATTCTGAAAGAGCTGCCTCAACAAATCTGTCATGAACTTCTCCAAAATGCTCTTGAATCTATACTTAAGCATTTCTGCTCGTTACTAGCTCTCTTCTAAACAGAGATTAAAGTATTGTTATTTTTAACAGAACTTCACTCCAAATAACCCCAAATTTCTCTTTTTATTTTTCCTTTTTTCCCCCTAATTCTCCCCTAAGACATTTGTACTTATCTCTTTAACTACTCTTTAACAGCATCAGACTCTATTTTTCCCTGAACAGCTTCCCTGGTTACCCACATCTTTTTCTTAAGGGCAGCCACGAGTCCCTGCCCAATATTGGTCTCATCTCTCCTACTCTCACTTCAGGGCTTCAGTCTTTCCTGGCTGATAGCCCAGCCCAAATGGGATGCAGGGAACTAAGCTCTTGCATGATGGCTTTAACTGTGCTTCAGTTCAGACTTTGATTTTCTCAAGAATTAGAATGAAGGGCCTTATACAACGCTGTGGAAGTGCATTATGATCTGCCCTGTATGGCTTTCGAATTGTCTCCAGAAAGATACTTCTCCTTGTCCAGTTCAGTTACTGAGCTTCATGCTCATCCCTGTGTCTTTTCGGGGGACGTCCTTTCTTTGGCTTTCATTACAGTGCACAAGACAGGGTGTTGGCAGCATGGCAATGTCTGGTGTTATAAAACATTTTTCTAAAAAAAAATGTCATCCCCTAAATGTGAAGTCATCCTATTGGTAACACACTGGGGATTCTGCAGGTTGAGATTCCTTATTGCTTTGTTGTGTTTGCTTTTTATCTTTCAGCTTAAATTCAGAGATGCCCTAATGCTGTTATGTATTTCACAATATTGATTTTTTTCAGCTGCCTTCATTTAATATTTTTCCCTTTTTTCTTTTTTTTTTTCCTTTTTTCTTTTTAGACCAACCTTCACATCACAGATGTGAAGAAAGAATAGACGCAGAAATTGCTTTTAGTTAGAGAGGCTGTAATTTACTCTTTCACTACAGGGGGAAAAAATTTCTTTACCATAGAAAAAGGCGCGGATGAAAGGCTAAATAGTATCTGGATCTGTGTAAGCACAGCAAGATGTGTATGTGTGCATATATATATGTATTTTCATTCGGTTTTGCACAGACTCCTAGTCAATTATTTGATGTGCTCGCCTGTCTGGGCTGTGACCTTCTAGAAGGGCCCCCTCTTCCAGTTCCCCCCACACGACTTGTCAACACATTAGTCATATACAACTCAGCTGATGCCAAACGGCCGCAGTTCAGCCAACTATTGAGAGGCAGGATATTCTGCTGCCTTCTTCTATTGGTCTTGGGTTTTTCCACTGTGCGGACTTGGTGGTGCTTTAAGACTGCGGAGGGCTGGGGTTAGCGCTGCCCTGCGCAGGGGAGGTGAGCGGCGGGCTCAGAAGGAAGGAGGGAGAGGAGAAGAGAGGAGAGGAGAGGAGAGGAGAGGAGCAAGCAAAGGAGCAAGCAAAGGAGGGGAAGGAAGATGTGCCCGCCTGCCCGCCCGCTCGCCGCCTGGCCGAGGGGAGCCGTGTGAGGATCCGTGCGAGAGGAGCCGTGCGAGAGGAGCCGGCTCGCCGCCGCGGCCGCCGCCGGGGATGCTCCTGTGGCCGCGCCGGAGGATTTTGTCACCTGTGGCCCTGCCCCCGCCTCCCCGAGCCAAGGACACACCTGGGCTGAGCGCTCCCGCCCCCCGCCCCCGCCGCCGGCCGCCTCTTCCCCCGCCCGAGCGCCGGGCGAGTGTCGGCGGAGCCGCGGGGCTGCAGGCGGGGCTGGGCGCTCGCTGAGGCTCCGAGCAGCCACCAGCCGAGGGAGGAGGAGGAGGAGGAGGAGGCGGAGGAAGGCGGCCGGACCCGGTGCGCGCTGCCTGCCTGGCAGCTCCGGCCCGGCCGTGGGCGCGGCGGGCGAGGGCGAGCCCGGAGCGGGGAGCGGGGGAGCGGCGGGGGGCATGTGGATGTTGGCCGTCGCCTTGCTCCACAGCATCTCGCATGGTGAGCCCCCGCCGGCGGGCACCTTTCCCTTCATCCCTCGCCATCCTTTTTCCCCGGTCGGGAGAGGGGAGCGGGGTCGCGGCGGTGCCTTTTGTGTTTGGGAGCATCGCGCTGGCGCCGGGCGAGCTCGGCGTGTGTGACAGCGCTGAAAGTCGCTCCCCTCGCCAAGTGACAGCCCGTGAGCAGCCGCGTCCCTCCGCGTCTGCCTCCCTCGGAACACCACGGGGCTCGCAGAGGCAGCGGCAGAGGCGCTTTTCCTCTTCTTTCCTTCTCATCTGGAAAAGTACAGAATTTCGCCAAGTGCCGTGTAAATCCGGCAGAGTGCACGGGGATAATTTGAAGGGCTTTCATCCTAAGCGGTCGCGTTGAGATATTGCTTCCTTTCACATTATTATTTTTTTTTTTTAAGTCGCCCTCTGCTTTCACCTTACATTTTTATACATATATATATTTAAGAAGCTATATTTTAAATTTATTTCACTTTCATCATTTCACCGTAAAGGTACCTGCTCGGAATTTCCCCCCCCCCCTCACTCATTTATGTAAAAATATGCACGGATAAGCATTACATCATCTGGAAATGTTGAAGACTTTCAGTCAATTATAAAGTTAGGAAGGGGAAATTAGATTGGGGATAGAATAAGGGTAAACCTGTTCTTTTTATTTTTTCTTTTCTTTTTTTTTTTTTATTTTGCCTTTTTCATTCTGACAACTCTTTGATGGGCAAACGTTTATTGCAGTTTCTGTGTGTTTTTAATAGTGGGGGGGGTGTTTTTGGGAACATTTAGATGTATGTGATTGCAAACCATGGCATATGGGAAAATGTGTTTAAATTGCTTAGGTTTTAGCAAAACGCAGGTTAGCATTGCAGTTTTAAGGGCAGAAAACAAATTGTGCTGGGGTTCCAGCTATTCTATTGCTCTGCCTCCTCCTTCTCAGATTTGAGAATGTAACGTTGCCTGTAATGCTGTACATCCTGACAGATAAATCAGAGAGATTAAATGCACAATTCTCCAAATAGGCAGAGCAGGTAGACTAGGAAGAATGTTTCTTGTACTGACTGAATGAGAGAGGAGCACAAGGCGAAGTGTAAGATTTTCCTGAAAGATAGAAATAATTGAACCTCTGGCAGAGGGTGAGGAATGAATGCTGGATGAGGGTGCCTTCACATCTTCTTAAGGATATGCCGGATGAGAAAATGCATTGACAGGCATGGCTAGTCCAGTGTGAATAGCTGGGTAGGTCAGAAACTGGGAGGTGAATCTTAAGTGTGTATTTAGAGCGGTCTTAAAACATTTTCATCTTCTCCGTGCCACAGAATCCAAAAAGGATTGCAAAACCCCAGACTGTAAACTTTAAAATTTTTGCATTTCTTTTAGCAGTCAAACGACTGCAACAAGTCTTAACATTAAGAATTTATTTATTTATTTATTTATTTGCTTATTTATTTATTTATTTTTGACAGGCAGCACTCTGCCTTTCTCTAACCTCTTCAGCCAGATACCTTGGAGGGAGAGATTTGCTGGTTCAAAGACAGAAAGAATCAGCCTGAAAGTGTTTGCTCTGACCAGTATTACTCGTTTAAAACTAGATTTGCATAGGAAAGAATCCTGTTTCTTTCCAGAAATATTATTTTTTTTTTTAAAAAAAGCATATATTTTTTCCTACTGTACTCGTGCTATAAATTCATGTTCTAACCTAGTTAGTCCTCCTTCCAGGGGTTTTTGAAGAACAGAATAATTTTTGCTTTATGAGGTTGAAATAGTATGAAAATTACTTTCATTTATTCCCTGATCTATGAAGTCAGTAGTGATTCCACTTTCAGTTTCCATGTGTTTTTGGATCACAGTCAAGCCTGAATTTGTATCCCGAAGATGTAATAGTATAATGTGTACATGACAGATGCATCTGCATGGATTCTGTACTGCCACACAGCAACATCTGCACATTTATGACTCTTAGAGGACAAAAATTAAATGTTTTTGTGTATAGCAGTATTCTAAGATGAAAGCATTGTAAATACGTGTAGTAGGTGGTTGAATAATTCTTTGCAACTTAAAACGTGTGGTTGTTTTTGGCATCATACTTGATGTCAAAATGCATGTTTTTAGGGTCTTTTTAAAGGAATTTTTTTAAAATGACACCTACCTGCATGTTCAGAGTCAACAACATGGTTTTGTTTATTAGTAACACCTACTAGGACTTATTAGGACCATTATATCAGAGTCAAGAGTCAAAGAATAATATTTTTAAAGGACTTCAGATTTTAATGCAATGTCACATCAGATATGTATCTCTGAAGGAAATTACTCCATATATAAGTAGATATGCCACGTACACGTTTATTTTCATTTTTCTGTCTATAACTATATCTAAACTCTATTGTGTGACAGGCACTATTCTATATCTGGTGGGGGGACAGGTTTCTGCTTCGCTTCTGCCATTGCCTTTTGTGAACCCCTTATGGAACCATGACACATTTACTTAAAACTCAAACCCATGTATAAGTAATTTTCAATTAAGTGTTACATCTCATTCTAATTTAACTTTAAAATGTGTAAGATTGTTCATGTTGATGTTGGTTTTAGTGTTTTTTTTTGTTTGTTTGGTTTGGTTTTTTTAAGGGAGAAATAGCTTAAAAAACAAACCCACGCGTTATGGGTTCAACTCTGCAATTGTAGTCTTGGGCTAAATTTCTGTTGAAGATAATGGGAACCATCTGAATAACAATAGCAAGGTTGGCCCCCATATTTCCCTACAGTCTCTCAGCACAAATACATTTTGTCAAATTGGATATGAGCAGTGTCACTGGGTAGGCTTTATGTTTGTGAAATAGCTTCCTACTGGGGACAATAAAATACTGACATGCTGTTACATCCAATTAGTAGTTCTGAAGCCTGAAACAAAACCTCCCCGAATACCTGGTTAAAGAGCATGTATTTTGCAAAGGCTCTAAGCACTCACTGCTGTGAGTTCCTTAAAAATACAGGTAACTATTAACCATAAATGCATTGCAGCCTTGGAAGGTGCGTGGGATGATATAGACATCAGTGGGAGCTCTGCAGCTGAATTCACTACCTTGAAAGCCTGAGTCATGCAGTTATAATCCTGAGCAATGCTTTTGAGTTACCTTCAGGGTTACTCTACCTGCACTGCCTTCTGTGTTACTATACCTGGGATTCCAGAAGTGAGTATTTAAAATGAATAGCAGAAGTCTACTGTAGCCTGGTCATAATTAGTAAGGGGGCATTTCACTAATTACAGTGAGAGGAGGAGGGAGAAGGCAGGAGAGGCTCTGAGGGGAGAATGGCCTCCTTCAAAATCCTGGCTCTTCATTGTAATTACTGTGATCAGGCTAGTTCAGAATTAGGATGGTGTTTTCAGAAACAAGTATTTCTCAGCATCATTCAGTCTCTGCTGTAGGTATGCTGAACCCATTTGCAGGCTTCTCTCTGGCTGCATTTCTTGTATGCCTGTTGTCCATGCAAGCTCTGCTGAAATCAATTGAGCATCGGGAGGCACCCAATACAGCACAGATGACACTATAAATAAATTTCCATTAAAATGATTTCCTGTTTGAATCCTTTCCCTGCTGTATATCTATCAATATGGGTTTTAGCAGCATATTAGAAGGCTGAGGAGGATCACACTGTACTGAGAGCAGGGGCTGGGCTGAAGAATGAGTAGCAAAAGCCACGGTAGTGCTAATGACACTCTCCAAAGAAAATGGTGACTCTCAGTGTTGGGGGTGAAACATTTGAGCTCTCTTTGTAGAAACATATTGTGATATGTGTGTGGCTTATGTGGAATTGTGTGACCAAATTTGCCTTAGAAAGTTGAATGCATGTGCAGAAAGCATTTAGCTTGGTGTGTGTTTGTGGATGGCACAGTGGAGCTGATGGTGTTTTTAATCTGGTGTTATTCGAGCTATGAATAGCTATTAATTAATCACCAAATGCCAAAGAGAGAAAAATTGCTATTGCTGGGCAGCCAGAGCGTGTTGGAAATATCTATATCTGTTTCAAAAGGTGTGTTTCTCCTCTGCTCTGATCCAACCCCAGGTTTTGGGGCTCGCTGGTGGGGTTTCCTCCCCGCGGAATGGGAAGTGAGCTGTGCCTCCTGCCTGGTGACACACGACACTAGTGGGCAGCAAACCACACGAGTCACAACGATTCTGGAAGGCTGTGGGAGCACACAGAGCCTGGAGAGGCATTTTGTCTGTGTTTTTTTTTGGTTTTTTTTTTTTTTTTCCCTATCAGTGTTCACTAAACTTCTTGACTGGTGGATGCCGTGTCTTCCTTCTGCAGCATGGAATGTCAGATGTGTGTGACAACAAAGGTGTTTTTGGTTGTGGTTTAAAGTGAAATTGTTTACCACAAATGGTGAAAACAAAGCCACAAACTCTGTTAAATGGGGTTTTATTATAGCTTACAGCTCTTCACTGTGATTTCATAGAATCATGGGGTTGTTTAGGTTGGAAAAGACCCCCAAGACTATCGAGTCCAAGCACTAACCCAGCGCTGCCAAATCTACCACTAAATCATGTCCCCAAATGCCACAATTGCAGGTCTTGTAAATACCTCCAGGGATGGTGACTCCACCACTTCCCTGGGCAGCCTGTTCCAAGGCTGGACAACCCTTTCCATGAAGAAATTTTTCTTAATATCCAATCTAAACCTCCCCTGGTGCAACTTGAAGCTCTTTCCTCTCATCCTATCCCTTCTTACATTGTGAGAAGGGTCTGACCACCACCTTGCTACAACCTCTGGTCAGGGAGTTGCAGAGCCAGAAGGTCCCCCCTGAGCCTCCTTTTCTCCACGCTGAGCCCCCCCAGCTCCCTCAGCTGCTTCTGCTGCTCCAGCCCCTTCCACAGCTCTGTTCTCTTCCCTGGACATGCTCCATGTCTTTCCTGAAGTGAGATGCCCGAAGTTGAACACAAGATTCAAGGTGTATTTCAGTGGCATCTCCTCAGTGCTGCTGCATCTCGAGAAGTTTAGAAGTTGGTTTTAATTTTGACTGTTCTTGAGTAAACTTTTGCCATGCAATGTACTGATAATTTGAATTATTTGGGGAAATCTCATGGGTTTTGACGAGCAGCTCACCCAGAAAGTTCATCCAGCTCATGAGGCTCTGGTCATGGGAGCTGCTGGGCTCAGGTTGGCCTTCAATTTTTTGTCTTTGCCTGGATAAGTGTCTTAATAAAAATGCTGCTCTCTTAGGTGAGGGAGTTATTTGGATGGGTAAATAATCTCTTTCACAATTGAAGTGATAAAAACAAAGCAGAAAGCAACAAAATTAAACGTCTTTCTGGAGGTGGGAGATCAGGGTAGTGGACTGAGGAGCAAAATAGATGGAGTTTTTTCCTTTCCCCATGAAGTTGACTCTGATTAACAAGTTAAGGTGTTTGTAGAATCAGGGCCTGTTTGAACATCCCACTCATTTAGCCTTTGGTTTTATTTGGTGCCATTTATCAAGCTCTTGCTCTAGGAGTCTTTCAGATTTGCAGTAGGAAAGAATACTTCCATCTTCTGCTTTAAAAGAAAGAAGACAGAAAAACATTATATTCAGCTTAATTATTCTAAGGCAATTTTTTTTTTGAATGTTACTTCTTTTGAGTCGTTGACATTCTAAACATGCTACAAAAATCCATTTAAGCAACAAACATGGGGCTGTAGATCAGAACGTTTAATTATTTCAGGGTGAATGTGTAGGTGTCTGCAGTTAAATTGCTTGTTTCACAATATAGTTTGGGATATTTCATAATCATATTTAATCATCACTTTCTTTTTCATTTAAACTGTTATGAAATCAGTGAAATTAAGATCTCAAATTATGTTTTTCTTCAAAAGAAACCCTGTCTTTGCAGTCTTCACCTCCCTGTCCCTGAAAATGCGTTTCATCAAACACTCAGTGTTTTCAAAAATAAAACATAAAATGGGAGATATTTCCTAAAAAAAGCCTTTCAGAGCACAATATTTTAGGGCACTGAAGAGAATACCTTTAAGAATAAGCTCCTGATTCCTCAGGCACTTGTTAGCACTGTGAGCTTTTCTTGTCATTGTTTGTCTTTTGATACTGCCATTCACAAAAATATTCTTATTACCTTGTAAGTTTTTGTTTTGGTTTTTTTTGTTTGTTTTGTTCTTTTTTTCTCTTTCCATAAGGGCACTGAATTACTCATCAGAAAAAGAGAAACAAGGGTACATCAATATATGCCTTTCATAATGGTGTGGGCAATGTTGTGGTGCATTCTGAGGAAAGAAAGGCAGATGGATGGACAGACAGGCTGACAGAGATTAGCAAGTCTTCCCAGCATCCCTATTTAAGCTATTTTTACTTGGAAGGCAGGGAGTAAGACTTAAGAGTGAGCCAGCAATCCTATTTATAGAAAGCCATTTTTAAATGCAAAGGCTTTGAGAAAGAGAGTCACCTCCATACTAAACACCAGCCTCCCTGGAGCTTCCTCATAATTGAGGGAGAGATCAGCCCGGCGACCCGAGCTGCATCACTGATGCGCCTCTGCCGAAGCTTCCAGAAGGGCAGAGCCTGCAGAAACTCAGGCTCCTGGGCCATGGGGCAGCCCAGGAGTCCACCTGGAAATGGCATTGTCCATGTGGCACATACAAGGGGGCACAGACAAGGATCACCTGAGGCATTTTTTGCCTCCACGCTCGTGGCACTGTGTGAGACCAAGCCTCCTGCTGGTGTGGCTCTTGGTGTAGTATGTCAGGAATACAGTTCCTTCTGAGATATTAAAAGAGATGTATGTATGTTTTTCTACAGACAAATGCATATCTGTGCAAATGTGGGATACAGTTCTTCTGAGATTTTAAAATACGTATATATTTCTACACATAAATTCAATGATAGGCACATGGTGTGACTTTTGGGGATGGTCCTGTGCAGGGCTAAGGGCTGGACTTGGTGATCCATGTGGGTCCCTTCCAACTCAGCATATTCTGTGATATATATGTGAGTCTGTATGGCTTATAATTGCTTGAAAACTACTGTGTAGGGAAAATTTGGCACTTGCTTTGCTGTCTGACTATACTGAAGCTATTTTCTTCCAATTAATTACACAGTAATCCCATGCAGAAGATTTGTGGCTTAAGATTTATATTTGTACTAGGCTAAAAATTATTCTCAGTTACTTTCTGTCGTCTGATTTTTTTTTTTTTTTTTTAAGTTTTTTGAGCAATTTTGGGGAGCCCTCCAGTGTTTTAAGGATATCAGAAACATGATTCTTGAGATGACCGGGGATATTTCAATACAACTAGAATATAATTATGTGGCACTGTAGCTGCAAATAGTTGCCTATCTACATAATCTACTCAGAGTGATTCTATAGATAAGATTGTAGGGTTGCTCTGTCTATATAAATATCTGTTGGCGTGAAATCCTCTCATGTGGTTTTGCAAATTGAGTGGCTTATGCTGAGCCTGCACACTGAGGGTGTTTGTCTCTCAGTATTACACACTGTCAGCCCTCAATGTCTCCATTCTGTAGGTGCCACGGAATTAAGGGGCTCGATGGGAGGGTTTGTTTCCTGTTCTGGTCTTTAGGAGAGTGTCCATGATAATAAGTTGTTGTTCAGTAGAGTTTTGTAGGGATTCAGTAGTTAGTGGGGAGTTCAGATAACAAATGTCAGTCTTTGACATGTGGCTCTTGGTTAAGCTGGCTCTTGTTTCAGCTGAGAAGACTTGCTGGGATAGTGAAATGTGTAAGCTTGGAAGAACCCATATGTTGTTGTTTCAGTGTGTACTGGACCCCAAAAGTCACATGGTAGGATTTGGGGGCACCAAAATGCTGGGTGGTTGCTTTTTCCCCACACTATGGGAAGGTGATGCATAAAGTGTAAGCTCTGGCTATTCCTAAATTCTCTTGCATGATTGTTTTTTCTATCAGAAATCATTGTGTATTAGGGTTTGTTTGTTTATTTTTGCTTTATGGTATTACCTTCTGAAGTCTTTGGGGTTTCTCTGTGAGTATTGTCAGGAGTTTTGGCCCTGACTCAGGAAAATACTGAGAATGCATAAAGTCAGTCTCTTGATAATTAAGAGGTGAGCATGTGACATGCTGTTAGTCTGCTTGTGGCTTGAGCTAAGGACAGAGGAAGTCCTTGACAAAGTCCTTTTTGTTATGAGAAGCAGATTCTGGTGTCCCTGGGATCGTGGTGGAAAAAATATCATTCAAGCAAACCAAGCTTTAGGTGGACCTCAAACAAAAAAAACTCCTGCTCTTCACCATCCAGAGGGTCTTGCACACACTGCACGTTCTCCAGGTGAATTTTCCCCTCCCATTTCCTGTGGAGGAGTTTAAAAGACAGTTCAAATATTATTTCTAGAGAGGTCAACCATAGTTTGTGTTTTAACTGCAGTTGAGAAGCACAAAGCAAAGCATTTGCTATGTCATGCTATAAGGGATTCAATTTTGGAAACTGTCACTAAAGTACAAGTTCTCTAGTTATGCCTGTAGACATCCAATGCAGAGGCAGTGATTTTCAAATGTCTAGAGTAGTATTTGCATTTTACTAGTTCATACTTTTAGCTGTATATGTTTAGGAAGCTTTCTTTTGTATCTTCCTGGTTTTATTGTGTGACCTGAAGGTTTCTCTCCCACAATGACAACCTTTTTCCACAGCCCTGTTGTGCAGGGGTTCAGATTCTCACCATTCCAAGGGAAAAGATGAGAAGCGTGGAGAGCAAGGCTCATCTCACCACTGGGACTGAGTGATGGGCAATGCTTACCGTGTTCCTTGTTGTGTCAAATGTGGCTGAGGCTTTTTGTTCTCAGCTTTTTGCAAATAAATAAATATATATATATATATATAATGTAAAATTAATGTTTAGAGGAGGGGGAGGGATAGGGGTATGAACTGGATTTTTAGTGTGGAGGATAAAGGGGTAAAAAGGGTGATCTTGAAACTACATGGGTACCCAGACAGGATAAGGAGAGGGAGGGCATTCACAGAGCAGGGATCCCTGTGGGACAGTAGGAAGGCAAAGTTTGAACTGCACAGTTTATGGTGAAGGGCTCTGAGGTCCTGGCTTTGGTTTGCAGTGGGGAAGGCAAACCTGAGCTTGTTCCCCTGTGAGGGAGGGAACAAAACAACTTTGGGACTACCCAGTGCTGGTCTCCATGACTCTGTGCTGGCTGCTGGGCTGTGCCAGGGGAGGAAGCTCTCCCTGGATCCTGCTGTGCCTAAGGAGGGGATGCTCAGACTCCCAACTGCCCTTGTCCTTCACTGCCTGCATTCAGATTTTTCTCTCATTCGTGTCTGCTCTTGCTATTTCATCTCTGATATAGGCTTATTCTGAGGCCTACAACCCCTCCTCTCCCCATTTTTCTTAGTTATTTATATTTATTTTGGTAGGAAAAGTATTCCTCCTGTCCCTAAAAGCTTTTCCCTGAGGCAAACGGATTTGGGGGAGTGGGGGGATATCAAGGATGGAAAGCAATCCTAGGAATGTCAGTGCTGCTGTAGGGTAGGATGTGCAAGTCCCTCTTTTGAGTGAAGGAGGAAGGAGCTGAGCTACTTTATTGGGCAGGAGGGAGATAATTAATCCTCAGAAATAGAGGCTGAGCTGTCAGGCTTCCAGAGAGGTTCTGGCAGTGGTGATTTGCTGTTCAGCTGTTGGGAGCTGGAACTGGCAGGTTTGGTGCAATGGGGTCTGCTCAGAGTATGTGCCACAACACCCAGCCTTGCTCCTGGGGCCTCTCTGGATGTGTTCTCCTGAGAGCACTGGAGGATGTCTCCAGTTCCCCACTGGAGAACAGCTCTTTGTCTCTACAAGAAATTGGAGAGCTGCTTGCTTAGCAAGTCCTGGGGGAGACTGAACAGTTATGGTGGAGACACAGCCTGGAGTAGGAAATGGTATTTTGTTTTATTTTCTTTTTCCTGGGGAAGAAAGAAAGGTTTAGGTTTTAGGTTTTCTATCCTGGTCTAGAGTAAATATCTTTTCTAACTGTCTTCTTTTCTTCAGTGTTTTTTACCTTTCTCTGGTGCATTCGTGGTTGAGAAGGAGCAGGACAACATCAGAGAGATGGGACTGTCCCATTAAAGTGCTACATGTGCTCAAGCTGTGTTTGTCCCACTAGTGACTGAGCTGGAGGCCTTTGGAATGTCCAACCACTGGCACACATGAAGGCAGTGCAGGGGAAAAGCAATGCCTGCCTGAAGACACTCTAGCTGTAGCACTTCAGTACATATTTACTAAGTTCAAAAGTTAGTCCCTAGTGGATAAAAGCAATTACAGGATTCCTACCACATGTCACAATGCATTTTTATAGAAGAGGAGAATGCTGATTTTTAGCAATTGCAAGGGGGTCAATGAGGGTTTTCTAAAACGCTTTCCTAAATAATAGTCTGACTGCTGCTTAATTTCAAGAATTTCTGAGAACTTTTTGTGTCAATAAACTGTATTTCTGTCTTGTCTGCATACAAAGATAACAGCCTTTTTTGCCCACCATGTAATGCAGTCACTCTTCTTCTCCACATTGTTTCTGCTACTTTCAGTCCCTGGTGTGGATAAACATTGGAATAATTGGTGTAGGGGTTAAGGTCGGCTGAGCATCTCAGCTCTGGCATTTCCTAAGGCATGTGCATTTGGCCTTGTGCTCAGGAAATTTTATATAAAATAAGGAGCATGTATTAAACAGCTTTCAAGTGGAAAATGAAGGCATTATGACATGGCACAGTGCTGGTACTCTTACAAGTGGAAGATACGGGGAGCTGCCCTCGTGATTGCAGCAGGGGATGCTGCCATTTGGCTCAGCACTGCTGCCTTCTCAGAGGGCAGGGACAGAAGAGGGATTTAGGGATCAGTCTGGGGAGGTGTCTTGTGTTCCAGGCTATGTGTGACCATGGTACAGTCTCAGGAAGTGTTACCAGCTCTGTCACTCCTCTCTCTCTTTGCCATATTGCAGTTTTTGAGAGGTGATGCAAAATCTCCTGAGTCTGCTTTTGAGTTATTGCTCAGAAAGAAGCAAGGAGGGATTTAAAGCTAGATGTTTTAAACAAGCAACATATTTGAAAACCCCTAACTTTTTAATTTTTATATGGAATTAATTCCACTTTTTAATTCAATGGACTCCCTGTATGCTGGTATATGACCTCTCTCTTTGAGTCAGGAGTGCTGCAGTATGGTGGTTCTACCTTTATGTCAGTGAGAAACAGATTTCTTGCCTTTTAATTGGGGCTCTGGGCGACCTGGTCTTGTAGAAGGTGTCCATGGCAGAGGATTGGAACTAGATGATCTTTAAGGTCCCTTCCAACCCAAACCATTCTATGATTTTTTTATTAGTTCATCCATCAGTCACTTATTAAACATGTGACAATGCTTTAAAGTGATATTCAGCTCTTTGTTGCTGGGGTGTTTTCTGGAACCATCACCTGCAGTGGAGAGTTGCTTGCTGCTCTCTTGAGAACTTCCAGACTCTGCACACTGATTGCACAGAGGGGGTGCCCAGTAAGGACAAATCCTGAGGTAAATTTGCCCTATGCTGTTACTGGTTGCCTTATTTTATTAATGTACAGTCATTGTGAGAAGCTGAAAGGATTATTAGTAATAGCTCTGTAAGAAGGATATAATCAATTTAAATTAGCTCACGGCTGAGCCTGTATGATCTGGTGTCTTTAAAATGTAGGTAAGCAGCTCATCATTTTGCTTCCTTACATAACATTGTAGGAAACTTTTTCCAAGCCCAGTCTTGTGGCACGTAGGGACATGGGTTAGCTGCAGACTTGGCAGTGCTGGGTTAGTGATTGCATTCAATGATCTCAGAGGTCACTTCTAATCTAAATGATGCTATGATCTTATCTATAAATGTTGCAGTTCATTACATTTAAATGTTTTTAATGTCCAGAAGAATTATCCATTTGGAGACCTAAACAGTTATTAAGAGTAATTCAATTATATTGTTTTGTGTAAAAATTCAAGCAAGAGGCCCCTCTAAAGATGTTTTCCCCCCTCTGACATCTTCCTCTTTTCCCCCTCTGCTTCTCCCCTTCCTCCTTTCCATACAGTCCTGCAGGCTTCCTCCTGCCCATGCATCTCTTCCTGCCCTCTCTCCAGACACAAGAGATATTTTATTGCCTGGGTAAACACTGGGAGGGGTTTTTCTGGTCTCTCCAGATTTCTGCTTTACAAAACTGGCATGATTTTACCAGGAAAGCTAGACAGCACTGCATAGCAAAGCTCCCTTATTATCTCTTACTCTTCCATTCTCACCCGCTCTGAGCCAAAAAAACCCCAGCTAATTATTTCAAATGCAGTGTGTAAAAAGGCACTAATACTTTGCTGTATCCCTGAAGGTCATCTAAGTGATCCATAGTTAAACATTCATGTGGGAGACTGGGGGAAACAGTGAGGGATGATTATAATGGGAACACAGTGGGCTGAAATCTGTGCTCATGCTCAAGTCTTCAGAAGGCAAACCATTGTAGTGAGGTCTTCCTGTGCTTGCACAATCTGAATAAACTGAAGTCTGCAGACCCAGCTACAACATCTCTCATGCTGGAGAGCTGTATGTGATCCAGGACTGCTTTAAACTGCTTCTGCAGCACTACCATCCTCAATCTCTGTTGTGTTTCATTAAGGAGAAAAAATTATCTGTGCATGATCTTGCGTCATTAAAATGTGCTGGGTGCCCAAGGTGTTTCTTCGTCTGCTCCTCCAGCAGCTTTTCCCCTCAAGTGATTATGCTAATTAGTGTTTGATCAGATGATTAAATTATAATTCGATTAATCCTACGTGCTAAACGCTCTGAATGCATTTCCATCGCCTGAGTGCCTTGTGCTTAAGCATTCCTGTTTGCAGCTTGATAGGAGGCTCTCGCCTTTCCCCGTACCTAATGGATTTGCTGTATTAAAACCACTTCGGGATACAGAGGAAAGGGCTTTTTGTTTTCCTACCCTACTGAACAGAACCAGAAATAGATAGGTTACCCCTAGATGATCTGAATGTTGCTAGGGATTAAAAATAAAGGTACCAAGCTTTCCCCCCCGCCCCGCACCCTTCCCTGTTAATCTATACAGACCTCATGTCCCATTCATAACTTACCAAGACAAAACACTGTGGTAAAGCCTAATCCTCTGTTTCCATTCTGAGGGGTATTTTCCCCCTTTTCCAAAGCTAAAATGTGTTTTGGTCCACAGACTCTTTGCTTTGCAGAACAAATTGCTCTCTGTTTGTGTGAGAGAGGAAGAGAGAAGGTTGTTTCTCCTCCTGCTACCTGCTCTCCCCTCCCTTTTCATCCAGGTTTATTTTTGCATGTCATCTGTAGGAGATAATCTCCACAAGGGTGTAGAATGGAGAACACACTGAAATTATAACCTCGGTGCTGCTAAGAGATTAATGCTTAGCTGCAGCATCACTTTCTTTGTCTTTGGAGTCCTGCATTTTTAGGTCATGTAATTTCCTATGACTCAGTTTTACATATTGGAGAAAAAAACCAATAATAACAATAAGGCTTGTAAAGAAGAGGTATTTTGACTTTGAATATTAAATATATGCAGGTGTTAGCTAAATATGTTGACTGATCTCTTTGTTTTTATGGAGGTAGACACCGAAGTCTTCTGCCGTCAGAGAGTGAACTCAGGCCACTCATTACTATCAAACAGAGACACAATGTTGAATTTAAATCCTTTGGTTTGTTTCCATTCCACAGTGCAAAAAACACTATCATGGAGCAACCTCCCTCCCTCTCTCCCTCTCCCGAATTTATCTCAGGGGAAGTGTGAGACAGATTGAACACAGGGTTGCCAAGACCTGTCTAGGGGGATTTTGCTTTTTTGTACCCCAGGTGTGGGAAGGTAGAGCAAGGGAACAGGGATGTAAAGGATGCTTTCTCTTCCTTCTCCCTCCCTTTGTTTACCTTAAGAGCTGTCAGAGATTCACAGGGCTCCTCTAACATCTTATTTCACCCCTTTCAGACAGCCTAGGAAACAATTTTACCTGTGAGGTGACTGGCATCCTACAATCTGTTGCCAACCATGAAACAACGTGGGGTAAAAGAGTCCCTCTAATTAAAGTCATAGAGCACCTTCATGCCATTAGTTTTTAAAGTGCAGCTGTGTGGCTTTGGTGGGATATTGAGATCTCATCAAGCTTATAGTTAAAGAAAATCCATGCCTTGTCCATGAATTCAGCCTCATCCATACCCTGTGAGTCTTGTTCTCACCCCTGGCTCACCAATTTACACTTTTGCCTCAGTCAAGTGAGTATTCCAGGCTGTTGTCCCAGTTGCTTACTCCAGTCAGGTTGTGGACAGATGTTTGTTCTGTGAACATCTGTGCAGATTTAAGGAGTTACAGGCTGTGTGTGGGAGGGGTTATTGCCCCTGCAGGTCACCCCAAGCGGACTGGTTTGTGTGAGTGATCCCAGGTGAATGAAAACCCCCTGGTTTATACTGAGTTGTCTGCCATGAATCACTGTGCTGTCATAGCTGTGTGGGGCAGAAACCTCCATGTGGAAGGCAGTGACGAGTAGCCAGAGGCAGTAATGCCTTCAGCCCCTCCAGATAAATAGATCTGGAAGTATGCTTGTGTCACCATCCTCATTTTAGAACTGAAAGAATTAGGCTAAGCTGAATTAAGGCTCTAATTCTAAATGAAAGTGCTAGCTTAGGATGCTGCTTAGCTCATTCTTTTTAAAAGTTTAATTTCAGACTCATTTCCTGAGTATCCCCATGTGGACAGGTCCTCAGACTGTGCCTGGCCTTGGGTAAGCTACTTAAGCTCGTGACCTGAGGACGTTGCTGCAAAATAAGCTAAAATGTGTGTGGGAAGTGCATTAGAGATTCCATGGGAATTAATGGTGTGCCTCCTTTTTTCCCTTTATGGCAAATGTCCTCTCTGTGGTTCTTCCACAGCAGAGAGACGTGAGCTGTGTAAAGGTGATCCTGAAGTAGGGGAAGCACATCCAAGTGGGAAACTGGCAAAATGGCTGTGCAGAATGAGGTACTCCAACTTATTCCCTCGAAGTCTTTCACTCAATTCCCTGGCCCTGTAATGGGGACACTTCCTCTGCCCACTGACAAACGCTTTTTTTTGGGTGGATATAAATATCCTTAGAGCTTTGAACTTCTGGATGTAGAGGAATTCATATCGTGCAGCATGAAAACCCTTTTGAAAATGCCATCTCTGTGTTACTGCAACATTCTTGCTCTTTTCCTGGGAATTACACATGCAGATAGTCCAGCAGCAGAGGTCAGTGCTGATTTGCATTGGAGAAGCAAACCTAAGCTAAGAAGAGAAGGAAGGCACAACATATCCACAACTACTGTGTACACAAATGCAACACTCTTTGTTGCTGCTGGTGTCACCTGCTTAAGTCATGTTTTCCTGTGATGTCTTATAAAAACTGGGAACTGTTGAGAGGATAACACTGTCCAGGTCCACAAGGTGGCTGTTGTTGTTTTAAGCATGCAACTTTTCCTAAATACATTTGAAGCAAAACTCAATACCTCTGGGCTGTAGTCAGTCTGACTTCCCACCTTCAGGTAGCTACAAACACATAAAGAGATTCTGAAGAGGCTCTTTTTTGGGGGGAGGGGAGGAGGGAGACATGGGGTGACACACAGCTTTGACCTCAGTTAAAATCTCCTTAGTAACACACATACACTTGATGAACTTTCTCTTCCTTTTTAATTTTGGCATCAAAGATTTTCATATTCTTTGTTGCAGGCATATGCTGAACCAACCCTTAGTACCTTGTCAAATTTTTCAGGCCATTGGTGTCCTGCCTGACACACATATTGCCCTTTCTGGGAACAGCCATGCTTCCTTGGCTAGTTTTAAAGGATGTGTTTCTCTGCTTCTCTCCCTGACCTTCACACTTTCTCAGTGTATGTGGGGTTGGCTTGGTTGTTTGATTACAGTCAAGTGTGCTGTTTTAAAGTTGGTCCCAGTCACTTCAGATCAGGCTGTTCAGAGTTGCTGGAGCTCTGGTAGGGTGGTTGGGGCTGCACATGGTTGCACTTCATAGTGGGGAGAGGAGAAAGAACAGGTCAACAAGCTGGGACAGCCCCTTCCCTCTCATGAGACCTGAAATCATCACCCCAAAGTTATCCCACTCTCTTGTATCCAGCTTGCATCACTGACTGCTAAAACCTTTTTATTTTCCTCCCGGAAATCACCACTCACATGTTGGACAGTGGCAAGCTTAGAAAAATATTACCAGCCGCCTTTTTGTCTTGTTTTTGCTGGGAAGTGTGGCTTGTATCAGGTGCAGCTTCAGGCTGACCCCAAATCCTGGGAATAGTTGAGAAATGTAGTCAGTCCTGTGCAGTCTTACTCCCTGAAACCTCCCTGAATTTTGTAGCTGTCTCAGTTCTCTGCTGTTTGCAATATCTATTTTCTGTGTGTCGCAGGAGAAAAAGAGGGACAGGAGATTATTAGAATGAGAAAACAATCATCTGGCACTAACCTGGATATTTTTTTAATAAAAAACAAAACAAAACAAAAGCCTGCAGCTTCTCATTGGAATTGGGTCCACGAGCAGCTGACTACGTTTGCCATGAATGACAATTAGTAATGCCTAGAAAGAACAACTAAACGGAGCAGAAATAAGATCATCTGGGGAGAGGGTTAAAAAAAAACCCAGAAAAAAACCACTGGATAACCCATATGCTGTATTTTCAAAGTGGAATTAGTGAATCAAAACTATTTAGCTACTTTATGCACTTAAACTCTGGACCACCCACGTGTGTGGAAGATTTTCCTGGCTGGAGGGCAGGAAAATTTAAATTTCTGTGTCTTTTGCCTTTTCCTCTTGCATTAACAGCTAGTGCAGTACTAGCTCTCACCTCAGGAGGAAAGGCTGCTTCCTGCTGCCCTCCCCTCTCCTGCCCAGGGCTGTCCCTGGTGCCATCTCACAGCTCTTGTCAGTCCCCAAAAAATTGATTTGAAAGTGAGGACAGTAATTTACCTCTGTTTTTTGACTCTTTCTCCTATTACTCCCCTTTCTGTCCTTCCCTAGTAACGCCAGGAATGTAAATATTCAGGGATGATCCATCCTCAGAGGTGACTAAAACTGAATAAGAATTTTTTCTTTAGCTGTGCCAGAAAGAATCTTGGATTCACACACCTGGAGTGACTTGCTTTTATTCCCTCTTGGAAAAACCGACTTAATGAAAATAAATGTGCTTCTACAAAGTCAATATTTCTTTCAAGTTCTGCTTGTGCTTTCATCAGCTTTGGGGTGTGCATGTGCGAGAACAGTTAGAAAGAATATTCAGAAAAATGCTTTCTGGCAAAGGAAGAGATCACAGATCAGATCAATGAAATTTCCACAGAAAAGAGAATTGAAGTGATTTCATTTTATCAACCAGAAATCTGACATCTGGGACCAGTTATGTTTTACTGGTGTCTCTAGCAAATAAACTTCTTTGAGAAAATATCATAGGAAAATAATTTTCTGAAACCTCAAAACCGAAGCCCGGCACGCAATTTCAAAATGAACATATGCACTGCTGTAAAACCATTAACATGAATGGCTTTTGATGGTGACAAGCTCCTAGAAGGTCCTAGAAAAGTGGTGTTTAATTATTTGTGCTGTGGCACATGATCATAAATGTGAAAATGTTTTTGAGAAAACCTGTTCTTTGACGGCTAAAGTTTCCAAGGGACAAGTCATGTCAACAGTGATGCATTAGCAAAAGAGAAAAACGTATGTCTTGACTTAGTTTTCTTCATCAGTGGACCCAAACCATTTTCATCCTCTCATTTATGAGACCCTAGAGAGTTTATTATATCTGATTAAAGTGACTGCATTAGCCCTCCAACCTTGCACAATTTGGCCTAAACCACGTGAGGAATTGGCCTCTAAGAAAAGCTTTTATTCCTGTCCTGCTCTCTCGTATCCATTCAGGAATAACAGAGCTGTTCTCTTTGTGTTGGGTGGGACAGTTGGTGGTGATCTCATCTACACTTTTTTATGCATGTAAATTACTTTTTGGGGATTTATTCCAGAATAAGAATGTTATAACCACAACTAATGAACACTTAAGTACAAAAATTAAGACTTGTTTCTGGATCATGGCTTTGGCAAATATTAACACCTGACAGTGCTGCTGGAAAAGGGCCTCTCTCTACAATATTTTTTCCCCACTGAGAAATAAATGCAGGTGGAAATGCTCTTGAAGTCCTCTTTGTCTGTGAATTTTCCCTGCTGACCTGTCGTAGCTCAAAATTCCTTTTGCCTGGAATGGGAAATGCACATTTTATTCCACATCATGGAAAGCTGCGGTGCTCCAGAACCCAGGAAATAGGATTGAGGGAGCATTGGAGCCTCTTGAGGTCTTCCTAAGTAATAAGTCTTAGTAAAGGCACTTGATTTTGTGCAGTGTTGTCTTATAGAAATTCCTAAATATTCTAGTACACATAACAAGGATTTGCTTGTTCTTGACTGTAGCTCCTTGTTAAATTAAGTTTGCTGTTACACAGCTTCCCCATTCATTAGGATATTAATTGGAATATGCAACACCACATAATATAGTATTAAAAAACAGCTCATACTACCTAGCCTGACCTTCTCTTCATTCAGAAAAGTAAAATGGTGATCACATTTGGTCCATAAACAAAAAAAAAAAAGTTGTTATATGACCATTTCGTAGAACTGTGGAAAAAAAGAAGACATATAGACTATTTCAATTTTGTGTTCACAGGTTTAATGTATGTGACTTAAGAAAAACCCCATCACTTTATAGACTCTTGATATACTTTTAGACATGCTGATTGACAAGTCATAAGTAGTGCTCCCAGCAACATTTTAGTTCTGTGGATTTACAGCTCATTATCACTTATGCTCTCTGGTAAAGATTTAAAACTGGTACATTTTTAGAACCTGAAACGGGGGGGGGGGGGGGGGGGG
>JAWWTY010000001.1:115321910-115371849 GCA_035222235.1 Margarornis squamiger
GAGGCAGCTCTGCAGGTCTCAGGGGTCTCACCTGGGGGGCAGAGGGGCACAATCCCCCTGCCCAACCTGCTGCCCACTCTGTGAGACCAGCCCAGGGCACGGGGGGTTCTGGGCTGGGCCATGTCCAGCCTCTCCCCCACCAGCACCCCCAAATCTTCCTCCCAGGGCTGCTCTCAATCCCTTCATCCCTCATCCTGTTCTGACACCAGGGATCACCCTGGTCCAGGTGCAGCACTTTGCACGTGGTCCTGGTGAATCACTGACTAGGAAAACCTGAAAACACCTGCTTGATTCTTCTGCAGACCATTCCTTGGGGTGGCCTTTTGTTTAATTCAAACACAGAATCCCTTTATTTCCCCACTTTCAGGGTTAACATTCTGAGAGGCTAAAAAAGGACACCTAAGCTCATGAAAACTGGTGCAAAGGTCAATTCATCCCCTTCCTCCCCAACCAGTCCTTCATGTAATTAAATGTGCAGTACTGGAAGCTTACCCTGCTTGCTAGGCTACTTTTTGTTGTCTTGATTAAACATGACAACAGATCGATGGGAGAGTAAAAACAGGCCATTAAAAATAGGTACAGGCTTAATCCAAGTGTTCAGTTTCACTGTAGAACAATAACTCAAATCAAAATGTTCAGAGAATACTTTTAATTGGAAAAATCTGGATGTGAAGTATAAAAGGCACGGGATGAAATGGTTTGGTTGGGTGGAATATTGTTATTTAATTTTTTTTAAAAATTCATTTTATTTTAAAGCCAGAAACCTCAGAACAACCAAAGGCTGAGTGAAATTCTCTGCTGGTAGCCAGGATATCACAAGTTGTGGCCAATGCAACCAAATTTTGGAGGGAATATAAACTTTCAATTCTCCTGTGGTTTAACTGCAGAGAAGAAAATGGGGGTTAAAGCCTTTATGAGGGAGTGATGGTGATGCACCTGTATTTCTGTGCCTTCTTCCACTGTCATCTCTGGCCATGCAGCACCACAGGTGGGCCATTAGTTTGATCTAACAAAATCATTCTGAGGTTATCAAGCATTGTACATTCTGGCCATTAATTTGCTTGGTTTCATGTAACAGGCGTTTGGAGTGCAGACCTTGGCAGGTGATACAGCAAAGTGAAACATCCCACACTTTGGATGTGGAAATTGAAGTATTTGTACTTTGCTCTGTTTGGTTTGGTTTGGTTTTTCTTTAACTCCTCAATAACTGTCACTAAGGAAGAATATTATGATTTCTTCCTATCTTAGTTCACCCATCAGCTCATCTTATCTGTATTTTCAGTTCAAGAAGGAATAGCTTCATATGATCATAACCATTAATGCCAGGTACCTTTCTTTAAAATATGCATGAAGAGAGGGGCGAAAGGGAAAGATGAAAAAGAATTTGCTGGGGTGACCCTCAAAATTGCTCCTCTATATCAAGAGCTCTGTATTAGGACATGCAAACAGGCCCCAGGGATACCTTGGTATTAGTCAGTGTCCTGAATTCAACTGGTGTTGCTGTGCAGTCTGATATTTCTAAAGATTACGTAAGGTGTCTTCTGATTCATGTGTCCTTTGTGTCCTGTCCCCTTCACATAAAATTTTGGGTGAAATGACAGCCTGGAAATCAGCATTTTTCATCATGGAGTATTCCTGGCCTTCTATTTTATTTATTTTGTGCTTCTCGTGCTACTTTTTCAATGCTGTATTGAAATATTAGTAAGGCCACTTTCTGGACTTGATCCCCTGGGAAATTCTAGCCATGGAAATACTTGCTATCAAGAAACCTGTTCTACTGAATGAACTTAGTGATGGTTGCAAACCTGCTGCCTGCTAACGCCCTGATTGTGGCCAAAACTGAGTCCTCTAGTTACCCTTTGGACTGGTCCTGAAATAAAAATATTTAGAAATGTACAGGAAATTTAAAAGCAGATAGACTTTCTGCTTGCTTTCTTCTGCTCTGTCATAGTTTGCTGCTTGTCAGGTCTGTGAGAGCAAAGGAATCTTATTCTTCCTTCATCTGCCTCCCCTTTTCACCTTTGGTAGTGTTTTGTGTGTTACTCTGTCACATCTATTTGTGGTTATCTATAAATATTCATATATATAATAAATATAAAAATATAAATAAATATATGATAAACATGGAGATATAGAGAGATATATATGTATATATATATAAATACTAGGAGTGTGGATTTGTTTGCACAATGGGATAGTGGACTCCTATTGTAGCTTTCCAGTCTTAGCCTCAATAGTTATACAGCCAAGTGTGAAAGGATAACTATTAGAATCTTTGCCACAACATGATCTCTTCACATCTCACAACCACTGTGGGCTTGCAGACTGTGTTTGCAGCAGACTGACCTGCCAAGGATACAAGCAAAGGCTGAGGTTGGTGTTTTGTTAAGCATTCAGGACAAACATATAGTTAAAAAAAAAATAAAATAAAAAATTAGTAATGTATCAGGCACTTTAATTCCTGTTCATATTCCTATCCTAGCACAAATGTCATTAAATTGTAATAGTGATTACACATAATGACTACTTGATACTTTGATTTTGCTCAAAAGATCTCTTTTATCTCATCATTATTTACACTTTAAACTCGGCTTCAGAATCTACATTGCTGTCAATTTATATGATGCACATACTTAATTAGCTCTGATTAGGAGCAGAAGCGTGTGTGGGAGAAACTATTTTGCCACATACAGTCATTGTATTAAGCCTCAAATATTATGATTTAACGTGACTGATGAAAGAATAAAAGTGTATTTGCAGCTGGGTAGGGTTAGCTCGGGCTCATGAAACTGAGAGGGGATGTGGTTGGGAGCTTCCAGGGAAGGTGCTTCCTCTTGCTTTGGCCCTGGCCTGGCACAGGAGGTTGGAGCTGCAGTTGTGACATTACAAGAAATAAGAGAAAAAGATTTGCTTGGAATAGATGGTTTCAAACCATGGCAGGACCTCTCTGCTCAGCCTTGTCTTGAAGGCTTCTGTATCATCTGCCCTGCCCCAATAACTAAAAAAATGTAGTTGAGAAGAAGGAGTAAGATTTATGGGAGGAAAGGGAGATGTCTAAAGGTAATTTGGGATGTCATACAAACCAAAACAGGAAAAGGAAACAGATGGTTTCAAACTTAAAGATGGGGGGAGCTGAAAGTTGTGGGGGTGATTGGTAAGAAGTTCTCATGTAACTGGTGAGAATTTGTCTTTCAGGGGCTGAAATCTTGAAGAACAACCATGTTCAATCCTTCAGTCTTGGCCAAATGGTGATAAAGTGAAGGTGAAAAATAGTGAACCTAAAAAATTCCCAAATGACCTAAATGTTTGAAAATGGGCATGCGGGACGAAGCATCTCAATCCCTAAGGAACTGATGCTAGAAAATTAATTTAAAAGAATTTTTCATATTTCTAAAAGGGACAGATACTTGATGTATTCTTTCCTGTGCAGCCCACGTGAACGTGGTTAAGAAGGAGAGGACACAGAGCTATTAAAAGCATCCTTTATCATGTGTGTTGTATCCCAACAATAAGAGTGAAAGTGCATTGAAAGTGAAAGAAAAAGGAACTAATCCACTGAAAGCCAATAAATCACCAGCCATGGATGAGATTCCCTCAAGATTTATAAACACAACTAGGTGTATAATCACTTGGAGAAATGGTGACTGCAGTAACTTTTTGCTGTTTGCTTTGGGTACTTGATGTGGGGAGTTTTTGTTGTCTTCAAGGGCTAAGGTAGAGAACAACAAGCCAGCAGGTCTTAAGGACAAAGTTTTTTGAACACACAAATAAATGCAGTGCACTGGGGAAAGAAATCCAAGAGCCTTAGCAAAGGAAAACCAAGCAAATTAGGAAATTTTTCTTTTTTTTTTAGGAAATCAAAACAGGTGGGCAAGGAAAATATAGTCCATATAACAGAACCAGATCTTTAAACAGAGTTCATCAAAGTGTCATATCAAGTAGTATGGAAGAAAGATGCCATGAGGTAAGGGAGGCCCTCGTGGAAATTAATGATGGGCTAGAAAAGAAATAGGAAACATATAACTGATTGTCTCGCTGGAGAGAAAACATTGTCAGTGATCTGTGCTGGTTTATGAGTTAGCAAACACAAATGAACAGAAGAAGGTTACAAATAATAAAGTCTTGTGATGGACCACTATTTAAGATAGCCCAACATGCACAGAATGAGGGCTGCAAAGAGTTAGATCACACAGTAATGGGGGATAAAATACAACTGGGGCAGAAAACAAGTGGAGAACACAGCAAAGAGCAGATGTAGTTCTAGCTGGTTGTGTGAGCTGTCACCACCAGGAAAGGATTGTGACAGACCCCTCCCTAAAAATCTTTTCTCAGCCACTGTTGGGGCACAGGGGATGGGTGTGTGAACATTTGGAATAACATCCTATTCTACTGTCATGTGAAAAGAAAGGAGTGATTCATTTATTTGTTTTTTAAGAAGCAGAATAGTTAAGAATTCTTTTCCCTTCCACCAAGATTCATGTAGAACATTGTCATCCTTCTTCCAAAAGGGACAACAAAATAAACGAGTTGGTGCAGTTGTTCTTAAGGCTTGGTCTTTGCAAAGTATTCACCAGGGAGGCTGGAAGGGAACAGGTTGGTTTAGACTGAGCTGCCACCAGCATGGTCAGAGAAATATTGCTGATCTTTAGTGGTGTAAGCTTTAAAAAACAATTCACTCGAGGCCATTGATGCTACTTACTGTACCTTTGGATGCTTTTATTAAAACCTTCTGTAGACCAGTATATGTAACTAGAGAAGAGAAACACACAAAGCTGTAAAAGCTGAGATTGGCTGCAAGAAGGTGTAAGGACCATTTTTTTCCATTACACTTCAGTGAGGAACTGATACATGTCATTATTTTTTTAAAAGACTGGAAAATGTAGGAAAGGAACAAACACAGGTGTTCACTGGTATTTAAGTGTTCAATTTCAATTAAGTTCAAAGAAAACTGGGTTTGGCTGTTGTTGGGCTTTGAGGCTCGTGATTGCCTTGAGTTGATACAGAAAATCTGATGGGGGGAGTAAAATGGAGACCAGGAACTTCCAAGTGACAGCTCAGCATGTCATGTGCTGATTTTTCAGGTGAACAAAGAGCCCTTCAAGGCAAATTAGTCTTGTATTTTGTCAAAAGTATCTGAGATATAAATATTTGTTACATACTCCTTCTGTAGCCATCTCCATAATATATTCATATTTTTATTTTCCTCATATTTTTTTATTCCTCAACTGATTAACATGGTAAACATCCTGAATGTTTCCTTGGGATCATTCAATGTGTTAAAATACTATTGGAGAACTTATTTTTATGTTGGTAGGATGTATCTTCCATTTTAGATGCTATATTAAAATTGAGTTATGTTGCAATTTCAATTTATTTTAGACATATTTAGTGGCTTCTTCTTAAAACCTTTCCTATTCCAGCAAAAAACCAACTTCCTGAGATCTTGCCTCTCATCTAGCAAAAGAATGTAATGGATTGTGTTTATTTTTAAATAATATTTTTTTTTCTCTGCATGTTGTATTAGTTATAATAATTAGAATAATTATAAAAACAATTATAATAAATATAATAATTATAGTAAACCCATGACAAAGGGAGTACTATATTGCAGTTGTTCAAGTACTGAGCATTCCATAAGTTACAGTTTGTTTGGTTTTGTTAGGAAGCAAACTTAAAGCCTGAAAACTTGTTTCACATCTGCCTTTTTCCTTTTCTTTTACTTTCCCCTTCGAGTGATGGGTAGAGTTAAAATCCACCTTTGTTTCTGGTCTTTTTTTGAATTTAGGTTGCAGTGTTTTGTCATAGCTCTGACCTTCTGTATCAACAGCCATGAACATCAGTGCATTCTGCTTTCTTTTCATTTAGTGAGATCTGAATGAAAATGAGTATATCATGGTGGTCTGGGAAAAAATATGAGCAACAACCAAAGGGTAATGCTGCATCTCTTCTCCATTATCACGGAATGGAATCACAGCATGGTTTGGGTTGGAAGGGTCCTTAAAGCTCATCCATTCCCACCCCCTGCCATGGGCAGGGACACCTTCCACCAGCCCAGGGTGCTCCAAGCCCTGTCCAACCTGGCCCTGGACACTTCCAGGGATCCAGGGGCAGCCACAGCTTCTCTGGGCATCCTGTGCCAGGGCCTGCCCACCCTCCCAGGGAAGGATTTCTTCCCAATATCCCATCTAACTCTGACCTCTTTCAGTTCGAAGCCATTCCCCCTTGTCCTGTCACCACATGTTGTTACATTATATATATGCCCTCGTGTTATAACGCTATATTCTACATTATTGTGTTGTAGCTTTTGAGCTACTCAGTGCCAGTGTGAGTCACTGTTTTATTTTGAGGATTACTGGAGCCAAATCAGTTCAGGAACCTTTCAGCAATTTCATTATTAAACCAGCCAGTATTCTACACAACTCTGTTTTACAGAAGAGAGCCTGTCTGCTTAGATCTGTTGGGACTGGCTGTTAATTCGGAACAGAAGTCATCGCTGTGTGGGTTTTGTGGGTTTCTTCCTATTTTTCCTCCTTCCCTCCCCTTTTTTTTTTTAATATTTTTTTTTGTTGAATTCTGCATTAGTTGAGAGCCATCCCCTGAGCAAGTCAGGCAGCTGTGCCCTCTTCACTCCTCTGCTGGTGCTACGTTTGGTGCACAGGGAAGGGCTGCTCGTGTTCTGCACTTGGGCTTTGCTGTGACTCAGCCCGAGCCAACATTGTCTGATATGACAGGCAGACTGTCAGAAAGAATCCAGTCAAGTGGAGAACTTGTCCCCACGGGTGGAAAAATCCGGCACAGTTGCAGAGCAGCATTATTGGAGCAAAATGTTGAAGATTTGCTGCATGTTCTACAGGGGCTCGAAAATCTCCAGCCCAGCAGGAAATCCAAATGTCACGTGGCCCTGCTCTTGGAGGGATTTCTAATCCAGGCAAGGGTTTGCTCCACAGAGCCTTTTTGAGAGCCCAGGTGTTGTCTCCCTTCAGAGTCATTCACAAGGGTACATATTTTCTCATGGTCTCTTCGCCTTCTCCAGACTTGTGCAATAAGGACTCTTTCTTGCTTAAATTGCAGTTAAGACTGAGATGAAAAGAGAAGAATCACAAGGGGGAGGTGAATGGATGTTCTGGAATGGAAATGCAGTTATACCACAATTTTATATGATGTGTGAGGCGAACAATGCATCCCACTAATATTACATTTTATCCTTGATGTGCTGGTGCTGATGGTGGTGACTTGGGACCTTAAGACTACAGGTTCTGTTCAACATCTCCTAATTAGGAAATACAGTAGATTTCAGCACTACTCACCTCTTTAGCATTTGCTGGAAGAACTCTGTTTTTCAAGCAGTGCTGCAGAGGTTGCTCTGCTCATTCCCAGTAGATTTTGCATTTTCCTTTAGCAGGGACTACCAAGTGTGCAAAATGGTGCCTGTGTTGGAAATCCTGAACCAATAAAGCTTTGACCTCATTCCTTCTTGCATTTTCTTTCAACACTGAACTTTTTAGCAACGTTTCTGTGCGAGTTCTTCCAGTAAAACCTTGTGCTTTGAATGCTGGTGGCTGTCAGCGTGTGTTTCAGATTCTCATCCTTGACTTACTGTATGAGCTCACTGATGGTGTCTGGGTGGAAGCTGTGTGGGCTCTGCCAAACCCCAGACCTCCATTCTTACCTTGTTTTTCAGGGCAACAATTTTCTTTTCATGCTGATTGCATCCAAGGAGAACATACTTTCCCTGCCCAAGTGGCTCAGCCTGGAAGGGGAGTGGAATATACTGGGCATCACCCAGATCTTCCCCTCTGTTTTCCTTTTCCTTTATTTCCTGTCGTGGTTTTGGGATGGAGCTTTCTGTGGTGTCTGTTCAACCCCACTTTTGACAGAGACAACTTTCAGCTGTGATAACAGAGATTCCTTCCAGGTGTAGATGCAGGAGCTCACAGAGCCATTATTACTAGTGAGAGCTCCTGAAGGCTTTCTGAGGGCATAAGTGGCATTATAGAACCATGGAATGGTCTGGGTTGGAAGGGACATTAAAGATCATGTACCATGGGCAGGGACACCTTCCACTAGCCCAGGTTGCTCCAAGCCCTGTCCAACCTAGCCTTGGACACTTCCAGGGATGGAGCAGCCACAGCTTCTCTGGGCAACCTGTGCCAGGGCCTGCCCACCCTCACAGGGAAGAATTTAATCCTAATATCTAATCTAAACCTACTCTCTGTCACTTTGAAGCATTCCCCCTTGGAAATAGTCTCTCTCCATCTTTCTTGTAGCTCCTTCAGGTCCTGCAAGGCCATAGTGAGGTCCCCCCAAAGCTTCTCCTCTGCAGGCTGGACAATCCCAGCTGTGCCAGCCTTTCCTCCCAGCAGAGCTGCTCCATCCTCTGCCCATCCTGGTGCCTCCTCTGGACTCTCTCCAGCAGCTCCATGTCCTTGCTGTGCTGGGCCCCAGGGCTGGAGGCAGCTCTGCAGGTCTCAGGGGTCTCACCTGGGGGGCAGAGGGGCACAATCCCCCCCCTCCCACCCTGCTTTGGATGCAGGATCAACCCTTTCATTCAATCCATTACTGAATACACAAATAAAACCAAACTTTCAAACCACAACCAGATTATTCCTTTTTAGCTGATGAAAGGCTCCCATCACTTGCATCCACTGCATTTTCCACCCAGCATTTCTCTGTGCAGTCGGGTCTCTGCACTCCCCCAAAACCCCACACTTCTCCCCCTTCCAGAGAGGCAACTCCTCCGTGAGTTCTGCTGCTTCTTATGGTTTCACCTGAAGACCTTTTCTTTTAATTGTGGAAGCCTGCTTTGATTTAATGGAAGTTTCTGTCCTGGGAGAATGATAATGTAACGCTGAGTGGTTTTTTTCTGCAGTGATGATTATTTGTAGGCAAAACCAACTGCATACTTAATTATCCTCATTAGTGGTTCTGATTTTGAGTCTGATTCAAATGAATACCCCTTTGGAATAAAAGGTTGAGCACTGGCACTCTGAATCAGAGTAGCAATTTGAAGAAGCATAATTTATTTTTTGTTCCTTTTGGTGGACACCTCATAATTTTGTACTGTTTAGCCCTAAAATACTGGCTACCATTACACAGCACACTGAACAGGAAATAGCTCTGCACTGTGAGATTATACACTGTGGAAAGAAATTTGCCTTTCTCAATGATGCCAATTATGCAATCATTCAGATATTAAAGCAGCACAAAAACTAACCAGCACATCCATACTTGCTCTACAATTTCTGCTTATTTTCATTTCTTTTTCCCCATTGGTTTTTTACTGCAGCAGCAACTGTTGCAATTCACAAGACTGCTTTGACATCCAAAAGTCAAACACCCTAGAAATACTTTTTTATTTTGAAATTTTTTTTGGATAAGCCTCTGGGATGAACACTGGGATGAAACAGGCACCTGCTTGGGTGGAGTTAGGGAATAACTCAATTTCTTTGTGCAGGATGTCCTGTGCAGGGGCTGGAGCTGGACTCGATGATCCTTGTGGGTCCCTTCCACCTCGGCATGTTCTGTGATTCTGTCATTTTGGAATGTTACATTTTGCAAATTGTCAATCTCCTGATTCCCTCAGATCATTTCTTAATATGGGAAAGACTCAAGTAACTGATGATGGGCCTTTGTCTCTTTTATCCCACCTATAGTCCTGACCCTTTCTCATTCCCTCTACCCTTGGGAGATGAGAGGACAAGGAGGTCCAGGGGCAGAGGGAAAGGTCTCCCCTCCTCTCCTTATTCCCTGATGCCACTTTCCCTGTCCCCTCCTTCTTGGGGCACCTTCTGCCACTACTCCTGGGTGTCAAGTGTGTGAGGAATTCCTGGCAGGGAGCAATAGGGATTCACTTTACCCCCTGGCTCCATCAGGATCTTGGAGTGTCACCAGAGAGAGGAAGCAAGGAGTGTTTGGGTGAGGTTCTGAGATTTTGGGTTTCCAAGTACCACTCTGAGGTGCACTGGGTCAAGGGCAATCAGCATCTCACCCATGCAACCTCACATTTGGACAGTGTAGCTTTTTCTAATTAAAGAGTTGATGAAAACTACTCTTTGTGCTTTCTCTCATTCACTGTTTAGGAGGCCTCTGGAAGGAGTATCAGAAAAATTAAGTTTTCAGAGCAATGGATGCATCAGCATTGGCTGCTGGAAGATAAATTTTTTCTGGGGGAAACAAAAAAAAAGGCTTTTCTGCCCATGGTTCTCATGAAATGACCAGTGCTGAGTTATCTTCATTTTTGTAGGAGATAACACGTGCAGGAAAAAATTGGGCTGTTTTCCTGCTTTTCTGAGCAGTTTAAAAGATAGTAACATTGGTCAGTGAGATCAAAGTCACTGGTAGCAAAGAGATGTTATTTCCTTGACTCTTTTGTTTTTTAAAGCTGTTGTGGGTGGTAGTGGTGCTGAATTGGTGCTTTCGTATTTATTTTTACTAGTGTGTTAGTTTCATTTCATTGATAATTATATTTGTAGTATCAAATAATTTTGTGCAGCTGGTTTAATTTTGGTTTCCACATTAAAGCTATTTTGATTTTCTTCCTTTAGGGTTGTTTTCACTTTTCTTCATTCTATTAATTCCTTTTAGTAAGACTTGCTTTGGAGTCAGGTCAGAGCATCTTTACCCAGTGGTGTTTTCCTGTTCTTGCAGTTTCCTGTGTTGCCTCCACCTGAAAGTTATTCCTTGTGTGAGTTGTGTTTTACCTTCTCACCCCTCAAACAGTGAGGAATATTCAATCCTTGTCGATTTAGAGGGGCATATGAAACTCGTGTCTGGAGTCAGAATCCAAGCCAAAGTTGTAAAAGGACATTTGCTTTACTTGACTCTAATAAAATTTACAATATTTATCAACCTTACATGTTAGTCATTAGATAAAACCCCTAGAGGGAGACACGATCACAGATGGATTATTGTAATGCCTCATCACTCTGATCTTTTCACAGGAGCTGAAGCAATTTCTCTAGGTCACTTTGCATAGCCTGTTACTGGATAATTGAGTAGTGATAATAACATTCTTGTTTGTAAGTGTCTAATCAGCTTGGGAGTCTTTTAAAATAAGGGCCTTTTTTTTTTTATAGTTCATCAAGTGGAAATGTATTATAGGAAAAAAGGCCAGTCTAATTTTTTTTTCTTTTTTTCCTATTTAGCAGTCATGGTGATACAGTATAGAATGTTCAAAAAAAAAAATCATCCTAAATAGTGATAACTCACCAGATAACTCACCTGCCATAACTCACCAGCATTGCAGCCTGCTCCCACCCAGACCCTTTCTTTAGCCTTGTTCTGCATGGAGGAAGCTGCATATTTGTGATTGCATTTGGAATGTTTCTACTACTGCTTTGAAAGGCACAGCAACGCACTCAGAAATGTTCCATTTATCACTTCTGTGTGTGTGTGTTTATGCAAAAGAGATTATCCCAGCAGAGTGTATTGTTTGGGTGTCGACAGGGTAATGAACCTGTAGTACAATCCTTAAATACAATTTATTGTTGAGGTGTCTTCAGCCATTTTCTAACAAATGTTTTTGGTTTTTTGTTTTTTTTATTCGAGTGCTTTTTAGATGAATTCCATTAAATTGTCTTAAAAGATATTTGTCTTTACGGTGGAAAATCAATATTTTATTTTCCTCTGGTAATGAGGATTTCAATGTTTTTCATTGACCCTATGGAAAATGAGGCTTAACTTTTCTGCTTTTTAAATTTCTCAATTGTTTTGCTGTGTTTGGACCTTTCATTAGATTTAGGTCTCCCCCTAAGAGCCATATGTTTTCAATGGCCATGATTAAGATGATGTTTCCTTGCCTGCTTCCTGCTCTGATTTCAGGCCAGTGAAAAAGGAGCACTCTTGCTGATATCAGCTCTCTCCTGAGGATTTCCATTAAAATTCCCTCCTTGAGTCTCAGCATCCTTCCCACTTCCACCTGTCTTGTTACCTTTTCCTTCCATTTTGATGGATAATCTCCTTTATATCTCTCTTTTGGGGGAGAAAGGGAACACCTTTGTCTTTTTTTTTAGGCTATGATTCTACTATTGCTTTTTATGTGCCGCCTCCCCCAGTAAAGCAAAACAAAATCGACAAGAAAAGAGCCTTGTGTTTGAATTTTCTGAAACCTGGAGATGTATTTTAGGAACTGCTGGTGTGAGAGCTGGCAAAGGATGTGATGCTTTTAGGCTCATGCACTGTTGATATTTTGATTTTCTTAGGCTTTGATAAGAGCTTGATGCATTGATAAGACTACCTGGGTTCCTACTTCCTTAAATGCTTCAGGGAATGTGTCTCCTCCTGCTTTCTGTGGCTGAGAAGGTGCCTGGAACCAATTCTCCCAACTGTCAGAACTGTCTTTTGCTGGCACGTGTTGTCCCATCATGGCACAAAGCATTCCCAGGCATCTGCCATTCCAATTGCAGACTGCAAGTGTCAGCACAGGGAAGAACTTTCAGGAAAAGGGGTGTTCTTGGATCACTGATTTCTGACAGAGGCAAAGCTTAGACTTTATACTGTCCTTTGTTTTCTTGGTTTGCTTTTTTTTCCCCTCCCCTGTTTTTATTGTACTCCCTGGGTTTGTTTCTATGTTTTGTGTGTTTAGGTCGCTGTATTCAACAGTGAGAAATTAAACATTTTAAGGTGACACCTTACATGATCTACTAAATCTGAAGAAAAGACTTCATTGTTGCCCAGTTCATCAATCACAACATCACTGAGGAGAAAAGAAGAGGAAATTTTGATGTCCAAGGCTGTGGCAAACCTGATGTTGCACCGTGAGCCAGCTGAGGCTGTTGCTATAAACCTGCTGTAGTGCAGGAGAGCAGTCGGCTGCTTAATTACATAATTTATCTTTTCTGCTTTGATTTTTATTTTATCTAAATAATCTCCATGGTCTCTTTGCTCCAGACTTTCACTTTGATTCATATCTTTTATTTTAGCTATATAAATATTTCATGCTGGATTTGATTAATCAAAGGGATGAAAACTAATTTTCCCCTTACTTTTGAAATTGTTATTCATTTAGGACCAAACTTTCCACTTGCAAAAGCATTACAGGGCTGGTGTTTAGCCCTAGAAAAGGGCAGGGAAGGCGGATTAAATACAAGTTTCAATTAATTGTTCAGAGACATTTTATTAATATTTCTGAGTATGCTGAGGTGTCTGTTGCCCAAAAGTATTTTAGTTCTTTTGAGAACTGAAGAGAAAACTGGGGCTTTAAATGGACAATTGCATTGGAAGAACGTGAGGCCCCAAAAAATAACTTTTTTTTTTGTCTTGTGAAATACCCAGAGAAGCCTTGACAAAACCGCCCCCCTCCAGGCAGGAATGCCCCAGGTGTTAGTGGCTAGATCCTTGCAGAAGGCTTTCAGGGCCACAGTAGGTAGAGATGTAGGAGCTGCAGCACCCTGGAGAAGGAGTGACATGCCAGAAGAGAGACCACCTCCCTACAAACCAAAGAAGCAAGTCCAGTCTTCCAGTAGGTACAGCAATAGCAAATGCCAAGGCCAGCCTGGATCTTTCCACCTCTCTGTCCAGCCTGGCTGTTGCAGTGCTCAGTCTCATTGCTGAGTGTGATGGACTTGCAGCCTCACTGACCAGCTTGTTGTGCCATGAGCCTGTTCAGGTGCCAGATTTTTCAAGTGCTAAAAGAAATTTCATATCTGGCTGTCCCATTCAGCATTTTCTAGGCACAAGGCAGCACTGGCTCCTCTGAAGAGCAGGAGAAATGTCCTTGTCTACAATACTCTGTCAGCTCATCCTTATTGCTTCAAGTAGTGCAGTATAAGGAATGTTAATTGAACTTGCAAAAGGTTTATCCACCCCCTTCTCCCTCCCTCCCTCCTGTTCTTCAATGAGTAAGATAATGGTACCTATTGAACCTGAGAATCAAGAGGTGTCTCTTGATCTCATAAACTGTTGTTGTGGTCCTTTAGCCACAGAGTGGAGGGAACAGATCTTTCTTTGTCACCTTCTCATTTCAGCTGGGGAACCCACTGAGCACTGCTGAGATGCTTCCTCCTGCTGCCCTCAAGAATTGTTGATTTAGTAATAAATAAACCTCATTCAGGAGGAATCTTTACCTTTTCTTCTCTTGCACTACCAACCAATGTCATCTGATGTTGTCCCTGTCCAGGCCAAGTGCAGTCACTCGACTCTGAGCCCTTTCAGTTCTGCCTTCTCTCTTATGATTACTGTTTATTTATTTATTTGGTTCTTCATGTATTTCTTCATGCTTTTTTACATCAATAACTTCCATCAACTTCCTCTACAGCTCTCCTTTGCAATTCTTAGTCTGAGCTTAGTGGAAAATACGTTGTTTAGTTGGATCATATTTTACCATTAAGTAACGTATAATTACATATTGTCTTTGAATTGCCTCAGTTTCAATTAGGTTTTGATAAATCATTTCTTCTCTTCTTCACTTAATCACTTTCTTCCTATGGAACGTTGCAGAGAAATATCTTTTTAATAAAGGCTTCTGAAATCCCACTTTTGTTGTTGAATGCACCCGAGCAGCTCACACAGTGTTTTCCACCACAAACTGCATCTGGGTTGTCAGCACTGTGTTTATGGCTGTGCATTACAGCACTACAATTATTTTCCAGGGATCTTGGTGTGTTTGTGGCTGCCATTGAGACGAATGTGCAGCAGATGCTGTTTTAAAATGAAGCACTATTGTAGAGGCTGACGGATGGAAAGTTTGTCAAAAGTTGGGAAAGCTTCTACAGGGGGTGCAAAGCAGCTGGAAAAATTCATTGTTATGTGCTGCTGGTATGAGTCTCTAGTTCAGCTGTGCTGCAGTTGATTAGAAAGTTCGATTGTATGGGAGTGTCAAACAGAGTTCCTGATATTCTCTAATTTTATGGCATTTGTAATTTGGTATTCACCTCTTTGTTCTTGGCCAGGGAAACTACCAGTTTTGCTTGAATGTGTGTGAAGAAGCAGTATGGCATAATCAAAGTTGGCAAATGTGAACTGTGTTTATTACTTCCACATGAATGTCTTGTTGGCCAATGGAAATGAAAATGCCCTGTTTGTTTCATTTGTATTTGTGGAGAATGGCTGGTGCAGCACATGAACAATGCCAAATTCTTTTTTTTTATTTTTTTTTTCTAGTTCTCTATTATGTTACCAACAATGCTGTTCTCTGCTTCAAAGTACAACTATAATTAGAAATGTGATTATGTAAAAGTGGCACCATCTTATTCAGTCCTGCTTCTTCCTGTGTTTAGTCCTATTATGGCTATTTTTGCTTTCCAGATACCCAAGTTTCTCCTGGGGTTGCACCAACTAGGTAGAATTTGTTTCTTGCAAGGGATTTTGGTCTGTACTAGCACCTGTCTTATCTATATGCAGGGGCTCAGCTCCAGTGCTTGAAATGTCTCCTTTCTCAATCTTCCAAGTGCCTTTCATCCTGCTCTGTGGTGCTCATTTATCTCTCTGTCTCCTGCATCCCAGACATCTTTACCTACTGGGGAATCTCTAATTTTTTTTTTTATTTCTAGGGATTCCCAGAACCAGTTTTTATCTCTTTTGAGTCTCTCCTGGTCAATATCAAGCTGATATTTAGAAGAGAACACTTTCCCACCTTATATCTTCTCAAGAAATCAAAAAAGAGATGGATAAAATAGTTTATTTTGTGCTCCAAGTTACCACAAGTGGCAGAGGTAGACAAGGCACTTCATAACTTAGCATTGGAATTTCAAGTTCTTTCTGCAGGATGAGAGAATCCTTCTTGTGCAAATGAAGGCTCCACTGAAATATGTCTCATTGATGGACTATGGCCACCTTTTGCAAAACTTACTCCTTCCCAGAATGGCTTTGGAAAATCCTGTCAGAATAAACTGCATTTGAGATACAGTGAAATATTCACATTTCTGTGTTGGTGTCAGGAAAATCTGAAATGCAAAGCAGTGTGGTGGTATTGGAATGTGTCCTACCATTTACTGGAGAACAAAAATCATGTGTTATACTGATAAGCCAGAGAAGGATAGGAAGGTACCTTGGAGGAATTTGGAGGCCTTCAAGCCCTCTGACCAGCCCATGGGAGGAGTGGTCAGAAAACTGAGGCTCTGTCCAATACAGATTGTTTTTCAGTATTAAAGAATCCACAGTTTCAGGCTGGGAGGGAGACTAGTCACATGGATGGCAGAACCAGGATTATCATAGGTGTGTTTTGCACGTAGGTTTATAGGTCTTTGCTAGAAGTGATTTAATCTATCTATTAAGGTGTATCTGCATTAAGAATAGATATGTATTATTATTAAGGAATTAAGGGGATTTTTTTCACTCTTTGCTCGGTTCTTTTTATTACTTTATATATCATTTTTTTGCCATGGAAAGACTGTGAAAATAAATGTAGGGATGCTAAGAGAAACTGCCTGTGTTCCAGGCAGAAATTTAGCTGCCAGAAATTTCCTAAAAGCAGATTACTGCTAGATTTTTGCTGGCCTCACAAAGAGTGGTGAGCCAGCAAATGCAAAAGTGAACCTGTATCAGTTTACACCGAAAGGAGTTTCTCATTTTGCTTTTGCATGGAAACCACTTGGTGCACTAAATCTGGTGATACATCCTTTGAGCACAAGAAATAGTTTACTAGAGCTCACAATGGGATGCAGATCCTTTGATTACCTCCCTTAAGCACCACCTTTGACTTTGTGTCAGGAAACAGCATCAAACTGTTTTGTGTGTCACTGAAATTCCTCTGATTTTCAACATTTCTTCTTTTTCTTCCCTTTTTTGTCTTGCAGTTTTCAGTGAAGAGCTGCACGCCAGTCTATACTTTGTCAATGCATCTCTGCAAGAGGTAGTGTTTGCCAGCACCACAGGGACACTGGTCCCCTGTCCAGCAGCAGGGATCCCCCCTGTGACGCTCAGATGGTACCTAGCGACGGGCGAGGAGATCTACGATGTCCCAGGGATCCGCCACGTCCACCCCAATGGCACTCTCCAAATCTTCCCCTTCCCTCCTTCAAGCTTTAATAACTTAATCCATGATAACACTTACTATTGCACAGCTGAAAATCCTTCAGGGAAAATCAGGAGTCAGGATGTTCACATTAAGGCTGGTAAGTACAGTCTTTGGTTGGGGTTTAAGGGGGCTTGAGGAGGGAGGGAATTTGGGGGTTTCAAAGAGCAGCATTCAGGTCAGTCAAGGGAGGTTGGACAAAAGTGTAACCTCTGAACTCTTAACATGCAATAACGTCCCAAATTTGAATTATTTTGGGGGTGAAAAGATAGCTTTCCAAAAATCAGGATCAGTTGAGTGCAAATGTAAGGCAAAATGAACTGATAATGGAACCCTTGATCAGACCAAGCTCACACATTAATGATCTGTGAAGGGAAAAGATGAGTCTTTGGATTTTGTCCAGGGACTGGAGGAAAAGAGGAGGACCTGCCTAACCGCATCCCTTCTCATTTGCTGGTAGTCACTTGTGCTCCATTTTGGGAGAAGAACTTGTGTCCTGTGCAGTGATTCAGCAACTGATGTGGGTCCACAGGCAGAGCTTTCTCTTTTAGCTAAAAGATGCAAATGAGCTTGATGGTTTTGCATCTGTTTTCTGTACTGGCTGGGTCAGCCAGTGGGGAATTAGAGTGGGATCAAAATCAGGCCTTTTGTTACAACACATAAACACACGATTGCTTAGTTTTTGAAGATTTTGTCTACCCACTTCAGTTAATTAAGATATTCAAACAAACAAACAAACAGAAAGGAGTCTGGGAGCTGACCCTCGGCAAATGCAAATCCTCGGAACCTCTGTTGGTGGCAGAGCTAAGCTCGGCTTTTCTCACAAGAGAAGGAGCTTTCCTTTGGAGCTGTGTCTTCACAGGACTTTCACAGGGAAAACTGAACACTTAGCAAGTAGATTTACCTGTGACTTTCTTTTTAAATAAGAAAATGTACTCTCTTCTTCTTAACAATAAGTCAACGTTGAGAGATCTGTAGTTTGTAGGCAATTGGGAGGCAAGGATGAAAACCAGGTTTCCATGAAATTCATGTCTCATTAAAATTTTAGTCTGGAAAAGTGGATTTTCTTGCACAAGAAGTAAGTTAGCATGTTACATACATGGGGAAGTTCTATAATGGTCTGTGCTTCTTATGAAAATGGTTAGATGTCCACAAAGAAGAGCTTGAAAATCAAAGATTCATAAGAACACACTGTAACCAACTTAATGTTTGAAACTCACTGCTGGGTTTTGTGCTTTGGGTTTTATTTCATGGATTTGTGGACAAGTTGTCTGGCAGAATTAGAGATGACATAATGTATTTTTTTCATTTGTGGGTTTGTTTGTGGATCTCAGTTTTGAACATCTTTTGGGCATCATTTTTTCCTGGTATCGCTTTCTAATTTTTCTGTTTCTTATATGAACTAAAAGTGATGTAAAGGAGGCTCAAACTTGCAATGTTGCTGGCTTAGACTCTGAACTGCTGTTCATTTTAGGTGTAAAGAGATGACAAGATGTAGCTCTGTTTGTTGCTGAGCCATTAATCCCATTAATGTTTTGGAACCCCAAAAGAAGTCTTCTCCCTCTGCTTGAGAAATAACCTTGCAAGTAGAAGAGGGACCTGAAGAAGGGGTTTTGCAGTAGGCAGCTGTAGCTTTTAATTTAACAACTTAGGTTTTGTGGCCAAGACAGAAATGCCACTTTACCTCTTTTCCTTTTTAATCTTTTACCACTCTCTGTTTGACTCAATTTCTCAGTTAATCCGAGGTTTGGATCACGAGTTAAACAGGTCCCCTTCCTTCACGTGAACTGATCCCGTGTGTCAGAGCTGTCATTGTGCCTGATGGCAGACAATAGTTATTGGTGAGCATCTTTTCCAGAGGCTTGTGCAATCCCTCAGTCGTAGGAAAATACAATTTTTAGAGTCTTCTGTGCATGGCAGCAAGTGTATTTTATGCTCAGATGATAAACCCTGTGTTGCTAAAATGTGAAATTATAAATTTCACTTGTTTTTGTGCTGCTTTCAGCTACATTTCTGCTCATGTGAGATCTGAACGCTGCTTCAGGTTGGCCACAATTAGCGGGATTTTGGAGGACCCTTTTCTAATCCCATCTCTATCTGCTCCTGCTTCCAGTGCCTTCCAACAGCAACAGGGTTTCCTAAAAATGCAGAAGCTTTGTGGAGCTTCTGGTCACAGCACAAAATTCCAGCTCTGCCCATTCTCCCAGTCAGCTTGAGAAAGTCTGGAGCTCATTTACCACCAGGTGCAAGAGCTCCAGCTCACAGATAATTGTAACTGTGCTTTGTAATTTTGCATATAATGCAACACACACCCCAGAAACCACAACCCCACACCCAGACACCCAAACCCAGCCCTTTTCCAGGCCAGTCCCACATGGGAGTAAAGGTGCATATCTCCATTTTGCCTTCAAACTTTCCTGTGCAGTCGTGGCAGAGAAAAGTATATTTTTTTTTAGCAAAGAAATTCTCATATAAATTAATGACCTGGGGACTTGGGATTTAAAAAAAAAAAATAAAAAAATCAGAAAAAGTAAAGATCAGCAATTTATTCATGGGAATCATCAAAACTAAGATTTGGAAATAGCTGAGGGGCCTCGTAAATCACAATAATGTGAAACTTTTAAGCAAGGAAGTGAATAAACCTCTTTCCAATTTTTGTGCCCCACGTGGTTTCCGTGTTTACTTTCACTGAGAGGATGAAGTGGGCAGATTTTCAGAACGGCCAACTGCTCTGAGAGGTACAAATACCTTCAGGGGTGTGTTAGGGTATTGCTGCTGAACAGGCCTGTTCTGTAACTGCTGCTGGAGCAGCAGCATCAGACAAAATCAGCCTCTTTGGGATGATCTGTGTGCCCTTCCCTCGGTGCAGAACTAGGTTAGGGGGCTCCTTCAACACAGTGTGGTAAAGCCACTGCATTGAAGGTGCTTAAAATACCAGTTCTACACTTATAACAGGGTTGAGAACCTTAACCTTTGAGTAAAAATAAATTATCAACTTTTTATACCTTATAATAGAAAAGGGATTTTTTTTTTCTTTTTAAAAGATATTAAATTTGGGTTTGATTAAATTTATTTTTGGTTAGGGCGTCTAACAGTTATACTGTTATAGTAGTATTTGGGATGGAGAACTTCAGCCTTCCTTTTTTTTGCAGTGGACCTGAAAACTTGCTGCTGTTTGCACTTGTGAAGGCCACAGTCACATCTCAGTACCCTGCCTTTTTTTTTTCCCCTCGAAATCCATCTTAAGTGGGGCTGGCATTTAGAAATTCCAGGGCTCCTGTTGTATAGAAATATTTTTGCAAACTCTGAAAAGGACTTTTCAGTCTGGAATCAATGGAGTTAAATGTCATTGGGAGAGCCTGGGATATGTTTGTGGCCAGGATGTGTGGGCAAAAAATGTCCCTGTAATGTGGCATTGCTGCCTTGGTGACATTTCTGCACTGGCATTGTTCTTCCCAGTGACTTTTACCCTCAGGCTTAGACATGTCTCAGACACGTGTAATTTTCCAATACATTCATCCCTATTCTCATCAAAACTCTTTGTTCGAGACATACAACTGTGTTGGCTGTGGTGATTTCTTTTTTGGCACCTTGACCTTGGAGAGCCTTTGCTGCTGTTTGCCTGTCCTGTCTTACCCATTTACATGTTGTAGTGGACAACATCTGTTTCTTTCCTGCTCTGCCACCTTCTCCACAGAAATTTTCATCCCTCATTCTTCATGGAATTATTTCAGTGCCACGATTTTCCTTCCTTCCATTCCCCTACACTATTCATATCATCCCAGCAATATCAGGATTTCTCCAGTTGTGCTTTTTATCCTCTTTGTCCATCCAGTTGTGCTTTTTTCCCCTCTTTGTTCATGAAATTAATTCTTTCAGAATCAGGACAAATAATAGTCTGGATCTAGGTGGGTTTTTTTGAATCATGCTGTTTTTCAATAGAACATGTTTTTGTTTAACACAATCATGGTTTGTTTCTGTTTTCTTACCTTTATCTGATTTCTTTCAGGGCTGGTCAATCGAATGCAGCTCTTACCTTAAATGCTCTCATTTCTCTGTTTCTGAGACACTTTTCCTTTTTCTCTCACTGTCACCTCCATAGATTTTTCTCCTTTGGTTCTCCCTTCTTGAAAATTCTAAATGACACTGACCTTCTCTTCTCCCCTCTGGATGTCTAATTCACACACAGTCCCTGCATGTACTTCGTGCTCTTTGATAGACCAGAAAACCCACTTCGAAGGGAAACACAGCCCAAGAAACTAGACAAGGAACAGAAGACATAACACCATTTACCCATTTAAACATGCAGCTCTTACACAAGTATTTCTCCTTGCCCTCAGAATTAGGTAAGGGACGAGCACAGAAAAAAAAAGCAGATTTTGAGGAAACAAAAAGACTTGCAACGCTTTCAAATATTAACTTGGTGTCATTTACTGACACAGAAGAGTTCACAACGCGAGTAACCTTCTCGGGGGAACTTTGTAAGGAAATGGACGAGATGTGTGATGGCAACTTGTTTAATAAAACCTCTTTTTGCCTCTGCAGTTTTACGGGAACCCTATACAGTCCGTGTGGAGGACCAGAAAGCCATGAGAGGCAATGTAGCAGTGTTCAAGTGCATTATCCCCTCCTCTGTGGAGGCATACATCACTGTTGTCTCATGGGAGAAAGACACAGTCTCGCTTGTCTCAGGTAGGCTGTTCTGGCTTTCCTTCCCATTTGGTGCTGATGTTTCCTGGTTGGTTTTGCCCCCCAAATGGCTGGTGTTTCCTTGGAGTCACTTATGGCTCAGTGGGATGTCATCCTTCCCTTAACGCATCTCACTTTAGGGTTGCTGCATCCCTGTGACTGGGTGTGTGACGTGAGGGCTTCAGACAGCCCTGCTTTTCCAGCAAGCTGGAGGAGGAAATAACATGGATTTGGTTTTATACCAGGCAGAAGAGCAGCTTTCTGGTGTGGAGGGAGTGGGTTTGCATTTTAACTTTGATGAAGAACTCCTACATGCCAAAGACATTTGAGTGTCACAAAGCATGTGCTGGGTTGTAATTTAAAAAAAAATAAAATAATAATGTTATTCACGGGTTAGAAGAAATCCAGAGTCTAAATTTGTTTGGTTATGTTTAAATGAGGTATGTAATTGATATTTATACTTTCATAGCATTTTAATCTCAAATATCTTCACAGATAACACTGGACACTTAAGCACATGGTAAACTGTGCCATAACCTGAGCATATTGATGTGAAACAATCCATACTAAAGCAGTTATATGCATTAATCTATTTACTGACAAAGTGAGGAAATGTGAGGCACTGTTCAGGAAGTGCAGAGAATTCAGACAAAGAATATCTAACATTTGAAAGCACAAACATTGTAAGAAATTCATGGGAGAAGGAAAATGTGGGAAAACCACTTTCAGTGTAGTACATATCTAAATTATATATTACACAGGGTGCAGCTGTTGTTACACATACAAGTGATTTATGTGTGAGGAAATTGGAAATGTATTGTTCCAGGGTTATGCAGAATGAAAAAAACATAGTTTGAGGTGAATGTTGCTGCAGAATACTTGAAAATGTTTGTGTTTGTGATTCTTCAGTGTGTGGAAATGTTTTTCTACACATCCTCAGGACATTAATGATCTTTCTGGCAGACGTGGCATTGATGGAAATGTCTATGTCTCTATATGACTTGTATTATAGATTTCATTTCTCTCTGTGTTTTATTGATCCCTGACATCACCTGGTTCTATTTTTTTCAAAAAATATATTTCAAAGAGCTTCCTAAGTACCATGCAGTTGATGATCAGTTGTTTTGTATTATTGGTGCACTGTTCAAACTTGGTAAATTCACTTCCTTATTTTGCTCTTGAATTCTAATAGGATATATTATTTTTGTCCTTGAGCAACTGACACTGAGTGTGTTTTCACAAAGATCTGTAATACCTGAACTGTAGGACTCACCAACACTTCAGCCAACAGAGTCAGATCAGAGTTGTATTTAAATACACAGATAAGCTTTCTCTTATTCTTTAAATAATGATACAGAAAGAGGCTTAAGATTATCAAGACTATGACTGGGATTATTTAACACAACAGTGGATGGATGTGTTTATTTTACTTCATGTTAAAATAGGCTGCTACATGGTGCACATATATCAGTATGTCTGAGTATTGGCTGAGGAAAAAAAAAGTGTATGTCTGTGTGGTTAACTCCCTTAATTTTTATTTTTTTAAAGTTTGTTCATTATGAATGATAAGAAAAAAATACATATTTTCTCTGTCAACATAGATTGTGTGCTCTCAATCTGATTTTTTTTGGCTTGAGCATTAGTACCTGTGTGATACCTTTGAGTGGCTCAGTCCTGCCCTTCCCCCTGGAATAGGGAGAAGGGCACAGAGTTCTCTGTAATCCCTTCTTTGAGGAAGAAAGGAGGGCAATTCTGCAGACCATCATGGCTTCTACTTATAGATAATTCCATTTTGATTAGATTATATTGGCTTTAACCCCAAACTTTTGGGGGATAAAAGTGCGTAATAGCATTTAACTATATAGACCTAAATCTAATAATTTTCTTTCTTTAATGCAACTTCTGGCTGTGGTTGACTAGGCTGCAATCATAAAAAAATCTATTACAAACTTTAACAAGTTTCTAATTATCTCAAAATCCCTTAATTCTGCAGTTGGCAGAGCTCTAAATGGAAATAAACCATAACTCATTAAAACTGATGCTATTAAAAATCTCAGCTTATCATCTTGGGTCATGTCACAGAAGAGATTTGGTTTCAGAGATGAACTCACAGGTTAGATGACAGGTCAGTGCTACCTGTCATGCCAGGGCAGGAGTGAGGCAGGAAAACATTGTTCCACTTTAACCGCAGTGATGGCACGATTTGTTTAATAGTGGGAGCATTGAAAAACCCCAACCCACACGTGTTTCATAAAACAATCGGCTTGAGTTTTACCCATAATCAATGTTGCAATAATCTGGCCATGAACTCAAATGGTAGGTATTGATCAAGCCTGTCTTAGAATGCCAGTGCTGATGAACAGGATGCAAGACACAACACGACTATTGAGCTGTTTCCCTGATGATCGATATTCCCAGGAAATGCATATTCTTGCTTATAGAGCTCTGCTTGCATGTTTGTTTGGTTTTTTTTTTTCCCAGTGTGCTAGAGCAGATTCATTGGTGTGCTTTGAATCTCACCATTAAATGTTGGAAATATCGAGTTTTGATTTGTTTACTACTTGTTTCTTAATGTAACTGATTTATTGGTTATTCATTACCCTCAGCAACAGCGAGAGTCATCTTGAGGGGAAACCTCTGCTGTGAAAGAGCAAGACTATAAAAAGATACACACCTGAAAAATGATGGTTGTTGTGGCTTGAGGGGGATGAGACTTTTTTTGGGAAAACAAGGTTGTATTTACAGATGGTCTAGTGGAAGGTTCTCTGCTCATCTCAGAGGGGTTGGAATGAGGTGAACTTTGAAGTCTCTTCCAACCCAAACCATTCTGTGCTTGTATGATTTTCACTGAGATAACATATCCATTTAAAATGGAAGGCACAAGTAGCCTAAGAAGTCCACACCTTCCAGCAGGGCATGGGAAGACCCCATGACAGGGAACAGGGAAGCTTTTCAGTGGGGAAGCTTTATAAGCAAGTGGATCAACAGAGAAGATGTTTCTTTTCTTTTCTGCATGACTTAAATCCTAAAGCAACACTCCCAAGAACAATTTAGAGTAAATATTTCATATACCTGTCTATCTGTAGGGTAGAGAGATCTGTAGATAAACCAGAATCCTTTATTTCAGCTGTTACTAATCTAGCAATCAGCTTTCTTTTTATATACATGTAAAATTTTAAACAAAAACCCCCAAAAGCAGAGTTTTTACTTTTAAAATATAAAAATACACTACCTTTTTAGGAAGAGTGTTTAAGAAGGGTATTCCTGGATTAAAACAGTGTGAGGTTTTCTGGGAGTATCTGTTTTTGTCCGTATGCTTAATTTTCTGAGAGCACAGTGATGTCCCCAGTAATCAAAGTGTGTAATAAATACAGCTGGACAAAACCATCTTCTGTTTCCTGGCTGCAATTTCATGTCATGCCTCCAGGTTATTGTAAAGTAATTGGAAGTTGAAACATATTAAGACCTATTGCTGGAGCGTTTCCAAGGAGGATCCCAGTAGGTCAGCCTCCATGTTCAATAAAAGGGAAGCTGCCCATGTTTGGGGGCAGAAATACCAATTTCTGTGAAGGTTCCATGTGCAAGGACAGCTGCAGACTGGAAAGGTGTGCATGTGCTTGTCTGTGTGTCTGGGGAACAGCTACATAATTGGGGTTTTGCTCCTACACTTTGTCTTCAAATGTGACAGCAAATCTGAGGCCAAAAAAGCTTTTCCAGGGTGTCCTCCAGGGGCTGATGTAGCAAGAAAAAAAGATTTTTTAAAGCAAGGTAAGACCAGTTATTTGGATGAATCTATTTTGAGGAGAAGTGGAAAGCCCTGACCTCCAACAGCAAATACATAGAAGCATTTTCATACCGAAAAGTTCCATTTTGAATAATAATTGTTAGATGAAGTAGTCAGCCTTCTCCACTGGATGCAGCTGTGTTGCAAGCTCTCTGACAGAGAAGGACAACAGCAGAACTTTGCAGCTGTCAGTGTGCTACAGATGCATCAAGGGTGTTGTATTTGCCTTTTTGTGTCTTTTAGCAAAAGCAGTCAAGCTCTGCAGAGCTGCCTGTCTTGCCTAAGAAGCTGTGAGAGGTCAGCAAAATAGAAGGACTGATGGTAGTTCTGAGAAGGGGCTCACAAAGAGCAGGTTACTGCTGTACCAAGCTCTGCAGCTGAAACCTCAGCAACTCTTGTGAAGATTCTTCTTTTCTAAGAATTTGATACTCTGAGTGGACTTGAAACCGAGTCTGAAATATATTTAATTATAATAGGGACAGTAATGATGAGCACTGTTTTATAAGTAAACTTGCTCTTGTGTTTTCATTAGATGACACTAAAAATCAGAGCTTAAATCATCCTAGAACATTGCCTGATGGACAGCTGCATCCATCTAGCTCCAAGGTCAAGCTTCCTTTCCCTCTTACTCCTTTCCTTCACAAACCATTCCAGGGAAAGAGACTTTTGGAATCAGCTTTGTGTTGGCCTTGTAGCCACTGAATACAGCCAAGGTCCTGCAGGACCAAAGGGTGCAGCGAAGTATATTTTTGTATTAACAGCCATAAAAACAAGGAGCAATAGTATAGAAAAGTACCCACTGAGCAAGTGCCAGGCAGATGAGAGTCTGGTGCTTGGCTCTTTTCTTCACACACAGAACAGAAGCTGGACTGGAAAGGAAGGTAAAACAACTGCTGGTTCTGCTTTGCCTGGGTGAAAGCAGAGAGCGAGTCCATTCATGTCTTAATTAGTCCCGGAGAGAGCAAAGGATGGGTGTGGTTGTAGGGGAAGGAGGGCAGAAAGGGATTGTTAAAATGAAGGTCAGTGTAAGGGATCAGCAAAGAGAACAGAGCAGAACGAAGAGCAGATGTAAACAAAGAGAAAGGCTGAAGAATTGTCTTGGGTCTGTCACTACACACTGTACTTGTGTTATGAATCCCCTCTCCTGATGCTGATGACTGCAAGGGATTTTTGAGTTTCTCTGTGCATCTGAATAGCTCAGTGCCAAGAGCAGGATCATGAATAGGTTCGTGCCCTGACCTTTCTGAATTCCCATTTTCCCGTCTAATGATATACCATGCAAGAATCTGTCTGGTTTATACATGGAGAGTGACTGCTTTAAAAAAGGTGGAAAAGGAGACAGACAGATAACACCGACTGTGCACAATGGCACATTTAGGGCTGCACTGGAGGAGCAGCAGCTCAGAGGGAAGGTGGGTGAGCTTGGATGGAACAAGAGTTCCCTGAAGGGCTGGGATTGACGTGCTGGTGACAGCAGAGGAGCCTTCCAGCCAGAGTACTTCCCATCAGCCAGGAATTAGTCATGCTGGACCACGGCTCGAGAAGTGTCACTGATGTACAGTGACCTACATGTGATTTAATGAATTGCATTATTTATTTACACGCAGTTCCTCAAGTCTCGTCTTTAAAAGGCTCAGGGGCTCTTGGATCTCTTTCTGCACAAAGGGCTTTCCTGAACTGCTGCAGTTGCCAGTTAAACAGTCAGTGTTTGCCAGTAGTTATCACGTGGTGACCTCTGAAATACAGCACTGCAATTTTCATTTGTGCTGGGGTTTGGAGATTACACCAGGGCTTCAGCTCACACAGAGCGATCACTGTTTTTCCAACCACGAGGTTTGTACTTAGAGGAAGGAAAAGAAATGTCTCTTTATGGAGAGTCTCTTTATGGTCCTGTGGGCAGAGTCCTGTGATCAGAATTAAATTCTTGCTGATGATCCCAAGGATTAAGTCCAGCCAGCTGATCGCAACTGTGTCTAGCAGAGATGAGCTGTGATCTTTCCTGCTTTAGTTTGATGTCACTGCTTAACCAGAATTGCCAAAACCCAGGCATTCAGCACACATTTAACCTGTGCCAGTGAACACTGTAGATCCAAGATTTCTTCTGATTCCAGGTGCAGCAAGATGAAGAGCACAATTTTTCAATGCTTAGATATTTGAACTTATATAAAACTAAACCATTCTGGGTGTAAACTACCTTCTAGCAAAAATATGACAGCGAGGTTTAATTCTGCTATTCAAAGTTGTGCCAGAAAGTACAGCAAGGAAAGCCTTCCATGAGCTGAACTTCCCTGGACTCCCTGGAAAGGTGCTGCAAGTGGCATTCGGCCACGCTCGGGTCAGGCTGCAGGTTTGCTGTTGCAGTAATGTGTTTTCCAAGCTTCTTGAAGACTTGTAAAGTGCACTTGCCCATCTCCAAAGACAATATACTGGTCCCTCACTTTCTCTTTCAGCAAGGTTATTTTCCTAAGGGGCCCGGGAAGAAGTTATTTCCTACATTATTTAACAAAAGGCCAGTTTTCCACGTTTTGACGGAGAGCTGTGCTCTTTTAAGAGGATGGTGTCTTATCATACTAGAAAGTGGAGATGGGAAAAACTTAGCACTTCTTTCTCGTGCAAACACTTTTCCACACGCTCCTTTTTCTCATTGTAAACTGAAATTGTAACTGAGGAAAGAGATGTACTTAAAACTGTTCACTGAAGGAAGCTGTAGAAAGATGGGCGTCAGTCTCTTCACCCAGGTAACAAGTGATAGACAAGAGGACATGGCCTCAAGTTGTGCCAGGGGAGGCTCAGACTGGATATTAGGAAAAACTTCCTCACTGGAAGCTTGGATAGCCATTGGAAGAGGCTACCCAGGGAAGTGGTGGAACTGCCATCCCTTGGAAGTGTTAAAAACACCTGTGGATGTGGCACTTTGGGACATGGTTTAGTGGGGACTTGGCAGTGCTGGGTTCATGCTTGGACTTGATGCTCTTAGGGATCTTTTCCAGCCCAAATGATTCTATGGCTCTCTGACCTTTCCTCTGGTTACCCTGCAGCCTGTGCTCCATGTTTGCTTCCTGCTCCATTACATTGGAATCTTTTGATCAGGTGAATAATTTTAAAATTAGGGCAGTGGTATCAGTAGTATTGGATGGAAGGATTTCAACAGCTGTTTGGAGTGACTTGAAGGGATGAAGACGGAAAGGATCTGATCCACATGTCAAAAAATCACATTTAGGTATCAGAAAGGACAGTGAGTGATGTGATTGTAGCATAGGGCTGGTTTTTGAGCCTTTAATCAGCACAGGGAAACCTGTGAGATGGAGGTGTTACTATCAGGGAGACTGTTGTTTTCCTGGGGAGGGAACTTGCAGATTTTCCTGGATGTTTTGGTTGGTCTGAGGGCATAAAATATTGGCTGCTGTGAGAGATGGAAAAGTATCTTTGAGTGGGGGGGTCTTGGTGCTTAAAATGCAGAAAGCCAAAATTTGCTTTGTCTCCCTAAATCCAGAAATTTTAATCCTAATGGGATTCACAAACAGTAGCTGTGGTTTTTGCATTTCAGTAATGAGACAAATATGTCAGAATTTTTTCCCTGCTCTGTTGCTGCTCAGTTTTGGATAGCCCTCCATTTCCATCACTGGGAGGGATCCTTTCCCTCTGCTCACTTCAAAACCAACCAGAAAAACCCCAACAACCCCCTAGTCCTCTTTCTCTATTTTTTATCTTAACCCTTTAATTTATTTTTCTGTCTACTTAAATTGAAGCATGTGAAAAACTTGATTGGATTCAGGCCCTCTTTAGAATTGCTTTTGCCTTCTTGTGAATTAAAGAGAGGGAGAGGGAGATTGCATTCTGTAGTCTGTGTTAAGGCTTCAGATAGTTAATTTTTTTTATAACATATGTCTTGCTCTCTCTTTCCCTCTCTGTATCCATCAGAGTGTGTATACAGACACATATACATATATATGGGCACTTATCACATCTCTCTGTGGGCCTGAGGGTCTGTTGGACCGTGCATAACATTATCCAATCTGATGCCCAAACTGTTCTGTTTTACCACCTTGTTATTGATGTTGCCAGTCATGAAGAGGTTTCTTTCAGCATGGTTGAATTCAGTGACACAGTTAGTCCTTCACTGGAAATATCTGTGTCACATTATTTTCTCCCCAGATGTACTTGAAATTTCTTTCATTTTTCCTGGCTGAATCCCATTTTATCATCTGGCCAGCTTTTTTTCCAGCCCCCACAGTTCCTGTAATATTAATTCTCTCTGGGGTTTGCAAAACCTTCAAATAAATATGGCCTGCATTTTAATTAACTGGATGTTTACCAGATCTTTATTAAAGGTGAAATTAGAGCAGACTGACTGCTAACCTTCACAGGTGCTCACTCAACATTTTTCCATTTTCTCTTTCCTTTTTTGTTTATGATTCTTCAGGCAGTTTTTGGTTCATATATTTTTCTTTGAATTGAATATTTGAAGCAATATTTTTACCACTTTAGTTTCATTGCAGGATTTTGGAGGGGGCTGATTTTCCAGACAGCAGTGCTATCAGATCTGGTACCAAAATTCTAGCAGCAGGAACATCCTTTGAGGAATCAGTGTGCTGGTTTTTGGTCTAATTTAGTTATTTATTTTCATTCTTGCTGTTTGAAATGGTGATTGTAGCATTGTTTTCTTCCTTATAAATCTGCTCTGCCAGTAGCTTGTGATCTTGTCACCTTCCTGAAGGCAGTGGATAAGCAGGTGACCACATTAAGCACTGTATGCTTGAGGTTTCCCATCAAAACTCCGTGTAACCTGAGCAAAGAGCCAATGAGCTCTGACAGGTTTGATATGAGGGGACCAAATTGATGCAGGAGATCCACTTTAATGAGTGTGTGCCTCGCTACTGGGAATTCTTTATATTGTCCAGCTTCTGCCTGTGTCCGTGGTTTAGCTGCACTCTGAGAGGAGCAGGATGGCAAAACTGCCACCAGCTGTGATTTTTTTATGTTATTTTTAAAAAACAAAGACTTTTTAACACCAAGGAGATGGCTACAGGTGACATCTGGATGAAACAGTATATTCTAGTCCGGTGTGTTGTACCAAGTGACTGATTTCAACTAAAACAGCCGTGCTATTTAGTTGATAAATCCAGTTTTTTAGGGCTATAGGTGACCACAGAGGTGCTCATTTGGTCTGTCTTCCCTGTGGAGAGTCCAGTTTTAATTGAAAGGCCCATTAAAAGAATGACTAATTAGGAAGAATTGGAAATGCCTGCCTGGTAGAGCTTTGTTTCATTTGCTGTGACATCAGTGTTGTACCTGGGTTGCTAAACTGCAAAGACATATTTTAATTGCATGTATGTTTTCTCTTTGGAGGAAGGTTACCAGGGAGGCCAGGTGACCTTTTAGTTGGAATAAAGGGAATTTTGAAAGCCTGTGATCTGGTGTGTGAGCCTGACCTGGGTAACAGGGGCAGGTGCTCTCTTGTGCTGCAGAAAGATGGGAGATGCAAAGGCTAAACATGATAATTGTAAGCAGGTGCTGTACCAAAATGTCCAGAAAACTTAAAGCCAGTGATTTATATTTTTTCATAAAACTGAGAGTACAAAAGACGGCTTGTTGACATGTTCTCTATCACCACCAAAACTACATTATAATTGCAATTACAGATATTTTTCCACAGCAAAACCAACCTGCCAGTTTGTTTGTCCACGTTTCTCTGCTTTGAAATAAATCCTGCATGTTCTTACCAAGGCTTGTTGGTGTCGAATGAGTTGAAATGTTTTCCGAGGGCCACGGAGAGCGCCGTGATGGCATCCTTTCAGCTGCCAGGGCGGCGTGATCCACACAGACCTGTCAGCAAAAGCAGGTCAGCAGGACTGAGCAAGAAGGAAAAAAATCAATAAATCTTTGAATTAATCATGCAGCTGCCACAGAGAATTATGGGTGCGTGAGATGAAGGCTGTAGGTACATATCCATGGCCACACTTCTTTCCTACCTCGGCGTGCCCTTTCCTGTGCCTGCAAGTTTTCTTTCCCCCTGCTGCCATCCCAGTGGCTCTGTGTTTGTTTGGATGCCTTCACGGGATACTCACCGCTCATTTTAAAGTGGCTAATTCAGTTTCGATCCCAGAAATTCCCCTTTCTCTCTGTCTCCCACACTGCCAACTCCTCACCGACTGTTGTGTGCGCTCAGTATGAATTAATACCTGGATTTCACCTCGGCGTAAAACTCAGATTGCACATCTTGTGCAGCGAGTTGGACCGAAAGCAGCTGCTGCTCTGGTGAACAGAGGAGGCAAAAATTCATGCTGACATCTCATGTGAGAGGATGCTCTTGCTGAGCCCTCCTGCAGCAGCAGGGATGGGGAGTGAGCCCTGAGGTGAGGCTGAAACCCCACCTAGCCCAGGGCAGATCTTCCTCCCTGGGGCTGACACCCACCTCTGCCTCACAGAGGTGATCAGGGGACGTCACTGCCAAGGGGGAATGTTTCCCTGCCAAGGGGGAATGTTTCACTCCCTGCTCTGTGAAGCTGGACAGCCATCGGATGCAGCCGTGGAGAAAAACTTCCTCAGGTCAGGGTTAGGTTGGATATTAGGAAAAGATTCTTCCCCCAGAGGATGCTGAGGCACTGACCAGGCTCCCCAGGGCAGTGAGCAAAGTCCCAAGGCTGCCAGAGCTCCAGAAGCATTGGGATGATGCTCTCATGGACAGGGTGTGACTCTTGGGGATGGTCCTTTGGAGGGCTGAGGGTTGGACTCGATGATCCATGTGGGTTCCTCCCAACTCAGCATATTTTGTGATTCTGTGAACTAAAAGGACAGCTCAGCGTAGATTAATTTGACACCTGAGAGGAATTTTGAATTAAGAGGTGTGTCCTGTGCTTTGGTTTCATTCTCTCTTTCTCCTCAGAAGGATTTATCCTTCACTGTGGTGCCCCCGAGACATTGTCCTGTACAGCTTCCCCATGCAAAACTTCACTGCTGCTCTGCTTCTGGATCTGGCAACAAGAAAGGGCAGTAAAATGACTACCTTGGCATCTTTATATCTTTGTCTCCTCTGAAGATGATGCAGAGGTCCCTCCTCTGTGCCCACTTTAACTCTCCAGCTGCAGGACTTGGTCATGCACCACGGCAAGGATGTCTCCTTGGCTCCCCGCCCGGGGATCCAGCCTGGCTCTCCTCCAGTTGGGGACCAGCCCAGTGTACTGGATGCTCACTTTCACTGCAAATTCAAATTCGTTTTCCTCTTTTCATCCAGGGCTTTCTTTGCAAATGGATAGTGATATTCATAAAATCCCCAAGAACAATTGCCCTGCTACTTGTGGAAGGTCAGGGCAGGCTCTGTTCGGGGATTATGTATTCCAGCAGGGGAAGCAGAGCTGACATACACCGCTCTTGTTTTTCAACTGCATGCCTAGGGAATTTCTTTTTCCCTTTTTTTTCCTCCTTCCTTTTCCATTATAACACAGAACCAAATTCCTGGCACGCTGAGAAAATACATTGGGGTTCAGCTGTGGAGATTAATTTCATTTTTGAACTAGCAAAGAGACAAATAGATCATAATTTTCTATCAGCAGAGACTTTATTGTTTTTTACTGCCCTCCTTTTGTAAAACATCCTGCCCAACTGTACCTACTTAAATACCATTGTTTAGTAAACCCACATTTTATTCTTTAGAGAGACATAAACCATATAAAAATAACATCTTTTTCTTTTCTTCCGGTATTTCTCTTGCAACTGATCCTCCAGGCAATACCTGAGTGATAATCACGTAAAAAATATTTCCCTCTGTTCCTTTGCACTTACATTTGTCTTGTGCCTCTAAGAGTTCTTTCTCTGTGCTGAGGACAGAGACTCCTTCCATGTGCTCCATTTTCCCTTCCAATTTAAAGCTGGTTTTTCACAGAAAACTGATGAGAAATTAATCTGTTTAAAAACTAGGAGGTGTATCTGAGATGAAAAATAAAAAATGGCACTCACTGAAATGCTAAAAATCACTATAGCTAAATACACAACTACATTAGTAAAGCTTAAATGTACAGAACAGCATAAAGATTTAAAACAATTAATAAAACCATATAGCTATATTCTATACAGAGAAATAGGCCTTATAGTCAGTGTGTTCTGAAAGCAAAACATTTCTGTAAAATAAATTGTTAATATAGAATTTCACACGTGCAGGAGTCTCAGCAAGCATAAAATTTTTTACATTTATGTGCAGGAGAATTAAAAATACTTTGATTTATAATGTATCTAAAATACTTCACAGTACATTCCTAACTGTAATAAAATATGAAAGCAGCTGCTGATGGGAGTGGAGAGGTTAGGAAAAAGAAAACAGGGGAACAAAAGAAAACAGGAAAATGATAAATGCTAATGTTGCATTGTATTTAAATGGGAAAATCTTAAGGAAGAATCCAGAGAAATAAGGGGATCGATCATCTATGTAATGCTTTTTAATCTGCTTAAATGGTTTTTTGTTTTTCTTTTTTTTTAAATTGATAACTGTACTGGGTATCATGAAATTTTTTTATTTTTTTTTTCTGAAAACAAATAAGACATTAATTTTCTTGGAAAAATTCAGTTAGGGAAGAGAAGCAAAACTGATCTGCTTTTCAAAGTGGACGTTTATGACTTGCTGAAAAGCAATTTCAGGGCTGGGAAGCAAAAGTGCCCCCCATAAATAAGCAGTGATAGGGTAATGTGTGCTGTGTCACAGCATCTGTTCAGCACCTCCAGGGATGAGTGAGAAACAGAGAACCCCCCTAAATGTCAGTGGCCCAAGGAGATTTTGTGAGATGCTCTGTGCATTCTCAAAAAGGATCCAAGAAAAAGAAGTTATTCACTGGCTTTTGCTTTCCTTTTCTTTCATTCATCTTCTCCTTACTTGAATGAGCTCTGTTTGTTATCAGGAATTCTTTGCATCCTTCTCAATGGTCATTCATAGCACTTTCTAGAGCCGACTTGTTTTTTAAGTGCTGAAGAAATGAAGTATCATGAACTCTGTTGAAAATTAAGGAAACCTTTATTTCTGCCTATTTTGACATTTCCTTTAGGACAAACTCAAGGCCTCTTTTGGTTAATTAGAATTATCACTGTCATTTTATATAGAGGGAAACTGAAAAGCAAAGAAGCTTCAAGCCTTGCTCTGTTTGTCACTGAGGCTCCTGCAAACAGGGAGCATCTCCTAAAACAACCCTTTATTTGCTTTGTGTTTCTTCCCAAGAACTGAAATACCAAATGGCAGAGATAAAGTGTGAAGGAAGTTTAGGAATCCTTGATAATTCAGTGGGAATGTTTTATATATTATATAGTATTATTAATATTTGTATATTATTTATAATAAACCCATGTGTCAGTGCTTCAGATCTCTCTTTATGGAGCTCTTACAGCCTTGGACTGGAGTTCCCAGTGGGAGGACACAGAAGGTGAAGTTCAGTGGGAGGGGTGGGTTTAGTAAAGCCTGACTCATACCCACAGAAGATGAAGTGTTTTGCCTTTGCTGTCTCACTTTCATTCAGATTTATTTTCTTACTACATCTGATACTGGTAATGAATTGGTGGAAGGAAACCACAGGAACAGAGGACCGTAATTATGGATGCCCTAAATTTTCCAACTCCAACCCCAGGCCCAAACCTTTGTGTTGTTTTAATTAATGAAAATTAATTGCCTTTAGAATCAAAAAATCTCTTCCTCCTCCCTGTCTTGAAAAAAAGATACTTTTTTATCTCTCTAGTGGTTTATATCCATTACATCGTTAGGAAAAATGTGTGCATATTTTTGCTAAAAAAAGTGACGTCTTCCTATTGAAAAAGTCACGTTTCAGCCAAAACAAACAAATAAATAAAAGCCTGCAAGGGATGAGGAACAAGCCAGAATATTTTCAAAATTAAATACTTTCCCCTTTTGAAGTGAAAACTCTTTGGAAAATACCCATGTAATTCTCTAAGTAAAAAAATATTTCTTAGGATAAAGAAGTTGCATGACTTTTTCTTCATTCTTTGGTTCCTTTACCAAATTTAGCAGTGGCAGGTTTTTTTTTTTTCATGTGTTACTTATTTTTCACTTTCCCCTGTGAATTCCTGTTTTAGGAAAAGAAGTAGTGAGTATTTTGAGCTAATTAATGAAAGGATTCTATCAAAGTCCTCTATGGGATACTTGCTGTGGAATGAATTTCCCAGAGTTCAGAAGAACTTGGTGTGCAGCCATTTAATGACACCATTTATCTGAGATGCTCTTCTTTAAATAAAATCAATGCTAATTTTGCATTTCCCTAATGAGAACCTATTAAGCTGAGGACATGAGGCATTTTTAACCTCAGACACATCGCAGGGGCAAATCAGCACTGGATTCAATCTGGGGTATTAATGAGGAGCTTTGAAGTACACAATCCGGGGTCTGGGTGACTTGGTTGCTGGATTTGGAAGGACCTTCTGATGTGTCACTTTCAGCTTCTCATCTAGAGCATATTTTAATCCCTTTCCTCTCTAATACGGCACTCAGTATCTCTTCACCTACCTGACAGTTATCATGGAGCATCATTTTATGCTTTGGTTCGCATTTCTTCCCTTCTGGAGTTCAGAGATGCCCTTAAAAATAATCATCTGGCTTGAAAGTTGGCTCTGAGTGTTTTTAGTTTGAACAACAAACAATCTATGAGGCCATTGGAGACCTTCTGGATTTCAAGTCAGTACGGATGGGAATTTCAAAGCAGTCTAGGCTGTTTATTCCATGGGAACGGAGTGGAGCAGGAAACAAGAGCAGCGGAAGAAAAAGGAGTTTAGGTTTATTATTATTTGGGAAGCAGCTTTTTAGAACAAGTAATAGAACAATCAAGTTCAGGAAAATGTGTGGGCGAAAATAAAGTGACTTTGTGCCTCCCACACTGAAGTAGGTGTCTCGTTAGTTCTCTGTACTGTCACCCCAGAAACACGGGGGGGACCCTGAGGAGAAGACAATTAGGCCAGGTCTCAGCGTAACCAGCTGCCTGTGCCACAGTCCAAACGTGCCCATCTGTTCCCAAAAGGAGAGAGGATGTTTCTCTCCACTTCCAAACCACCAGGGAAGAGGTCAAGCCAAAAGCGCTGCGGGCTCGGAGGAGCAGGGCATTCAAATAGAGTTGTTTTCCAGGTAAAGCCTTTTCATTGAGAGCTTTAATATTTAACATTTCACACTTTCAAAAAAAAAAAAAAGAATAAAATTCCCCACTTCCTTTTTCTCTCCTCTCCCACGGTGTAACTCACCTCTTTTGTTAGTGTATAAGTCTGAATTGAAACAAAATTTGTTTTAATGTCGACCCCCACACCCCCTAACTGAGGAAATTTTAGAAACAGCAGAATGTCTGCAAATGAGAAAAGGTGAGTTCTGAAAGGGAAGGGGCGGGAAGAAGAAACTGCACATGTGTCCTATTGCACTCAACTTAAAGCCAGAAGGGAAAGGTGGGATAAAATCACCATATTAACCAAATTATCTTCCCCTTTGGGTGTGTGTTGTGGCTGAGGAGAACTTTCTGTGAATTATTTCCCTTACTGAATTTCGGTAGCCCTGTGCTGTTGCTCGGTGGCATCAGTTTTCCCACATTTAATTATCCTGGAAATCTTGGACTTCCTCACCTATGTTCGAATTACTGGGCAAAGGGATGAGTCATGAGCTGTGTTAAAGAACTTTTAAAAGTTGACTCAAAACTTTGGTACTTGCTGCTCTGTTCAATCAATATATTTCATCTGCCTCTTCTGCTGGGCAACAAGTGATAGGAGAAGAGGAAACAACCTCAGGCTGTGCCAGGGGAGGGTCAGGTTGGACATGAGGAGGAATTTGTGCCTGGAAAGGGTGGTCAGGCCTTGGCAGGGGCTGCCCAGGGAGGGTTGGAGTGCCCAGGGCTGGAGGTGCCCAAGGCAGGACTGGCCGTGGCACTCAGTGCTCGGGGCTGGGGGACAAGGTGGGCATCGGGCACAGCGTGGGCTCGATGATCTTGGACATACTTTCCAACCTCAATGATTCTGTGATTCTATTCTATCAAAGAGCCAGAGTAACTACTGGGCCACAAACTGCTGTGTTTTTATACTCAGTGAGCTGCCTCAGATGCCTCCATGCTTTGGGCCTCGTGTCGTAGCAGTGAGTGTGATTCAATTTTTTAAAAAATGAGCAGAATTTGAATGTAATTCAAATGGTGGCTGTAAAGTTATCTTGGCACACTTAAAAAAGGTGAATTTATTCATTCCCTTTCCCCACCACCCTTGGACACCAGTGCAGATAACTCCTTGGATGTATAAAACATTGAATTTGCAAAAACATGCAAATGTTGATTTAATAAATCACAATCACCTTTCAGTGGCTCAAAGGATACTAAAATGTCACAGTGAAACAAATCAGCATTCTCATTCTTTAGTCCTGTCTTTGAGGATGCACTTTGCAAACTGTGGAGTAAACAGGTAATTGTGTGTAGGAATGAGGAGAGTCAGAATATTGCTATCCTGCAGGGAAAAATTAATGATATTTATCTCTCACCAAAGGCTTTACCCTCTTCCTTTATAAATTTCTTCTTGTGCAGGACTAATTCAGTAATGCACGAGCAGAGAGGAAACATTAAATCTGCTTCAAAGCTTTACCAGATTTAAGGTTTTGTATGTAGGCATCATCTAGGCCCCCACTCTAAAAATTTTAGGCCTTGTGTTCCAGATGTTTCTCTCACTAATTTGAGTTTTATGTTTGATTCTGTTGGGCTTCCCTGATTTCTGTCTCTTTTCAGATTTTACTTTGAATATTTTCAGACATGAAAAAGGAAGAAATCACCTATTTTATCATCATACTCATTTGCTCTGGAGGCTCCTCCTTACACATTTTCATTGTTTTATCTTTTTAATTACTCACAGTACCCAAAATAAACAAGAGAGGTGTTATTTCAGAAGACACGAAAGAGTAATTTGCAGCCTAACAAATGTCTCTCTCTAATTTATTTTTTTAATCAGCACTGACCTTTGGAATTGATTGTGATTTACAGGAGGGCCAGTGAAAGACCATGATTGAAGGGACTTAAATGACTTGCATTTCTAAAAACAAACACTTTACAATGCTAATTGAAAGAGATGCACCAGGAACAGAAAGCCATGATTTAAAGTTTTTGCAAGCTGGAAAATTTTCAATGTTGATGGGTTTTTTTCTTTGTTTTTGTAAGTGGTTTTACGTATTTCTTGACATTGGAGGTGACATGAATAATGACATCCAGTTTAACTGAATTATTAGTCTATAGATGCCCGTGCTTTTGGAATAGCCTTAGCCTGTAAATAAAGATAATAAATCAGATCTTTCAATTAGCCTTCCACCTGTTAAACATCCTCTGCAGAGCTGCACTGCCTGCAGGTTGCAGATCTAGCAATGCACAGATCAGAAAATGGCAATTTTTATTCCTGGAGCTGTTTGTCCCCAAATTCTAAATGGATGACAGAGCTGCTCGTTTTGGGGCACTTCTTGTGTTTACCTGCCCATCTGAGGAGAGGCAGCATGTTCCTTCAGTGTAGAATAAGGAGCCTTGGGGGGATCCTGAGTAACTGAGGTCAAAATGTGTGTGGCCCTGTGGACACGTGCAAGGCTGTTCCTCAGCAATTCCCATGATGACAGAAGAAGGTCACTCCTGTGAAGTGAAATTCTGAAACCTGTCTTCTCTCTTTAAAGTGGAATGCATTTGTATCAGGAAGCTGCTGGGAAGGAAATTGCCTGGTTGAGTTGGATTTTGCTCTTCACATACCTTGTTCTAAGCTGAATGTTTGGATGATGTTTGCCCCCAAAAAATGTTCTGCTCTTTGGGGAGAGAATATTGGCTCCTTAAAAAAAAATAAAGGTCTGGAATGGGAAAGAGAGAAAGACACGCTGAGAGCAGTGGGCGTCAACTTAGTTGTGGGCAGGTTATTCCTCAAGTGATAGTGGCACTTGGGAAGTCATAAATGGCATGTCTGTTCATAGAATGGTTTGGGTTGGAAGGGACCCTAAAGATCATCCAGTCCCACCCCCTGCCATGGGCAGGGACACCTTCCACCAGCCCAGGTTGCTCCAAGCCCCGTCCAACCTGGCCTTGGACACTTCCAGGGATCCAGGGGCAGCCACAGCTTCTCTGCCCAACCTGTGCCAGGGCCTGCCCACCCTCACAGGGAAGGATTTAATTCTAATACCCAGTGTCAATCTGCTCTGTAGGTTTTGTGTTATCATCCCTTGGTAATGCTTGTAGGGAAACTCTTGCTGATGTCAATTAAGGAACCTGACATTATAATCTATCGTGTTCCTGATCTAATAGATTTCCTTGTCTTGATTTCACACCAAATTTCTGAAAATATTGTGAGTAGGCAGGAATATAAAAAGCACTATAATATAATACCTGTTGACAGAACTGATGAAGACTAAAAGCAGAGGGAAGTAAGTACCCCACTATGTGTCAGGGTCACTGAAAATGGGTATTTAAGGCTGCTGATGTAAAGCAGCTCAATATTCTGTTATCTATGGATGTTTTGAAAAGCAAGTTGCTCTGTAATGGAATCCTCTTTTCACTGGACTGTCACCACTGACTGCTCTATTATGTGTTCAATGATTATATTTTTTGTAAAAATATGACTTTTTCTGGAGGATGATAGTTAAAAACAATTGAAATGAGGAAGGTTTGGGAAACTGTTGTAGCTGTTACCCAATATGCCAGCTGGCTTCCCCGTTGTGCACCAAAGCAGTTATTGCAGAGCTCCTATCTAATGCAAAGCCACAGCTCTATTGTTTTGCCTCAAAGGATGGATGATTTCTTTTTTTTAAAAAGGAAAGGATTCACTTGACCTCCATAGTTGTTTTGTGTTGGAAAAGACGTCCAGATCTGAACCATCCAGATTCAGAGCTGCTGGTACTGCTTCCTCCTTCACAAATGTGTGATCTCCTCCCTTTTTACAGGCTGTGCTGCATTTGAGTTAGTGCATGACCAGACTTCCCACTGATAGGCAAATTCACATTAGTTCTGTACAGGATAAAAGAGGAGGGCAGAAAAGAGCAATAGAATTACCTATAATGAACATTCCAGCAGACAAGTGCCTGCCTTGTCTGGATGCAATTCCATGCCAATAAATAACCTTGATGACGATCCCCCCGTAGCCCCTTTCTTACTGGAAATGTCAAACATTTCTTCCAGTTTAAAAGTCACGATGCTTATTTTTGTTTTGCCCAATTTGCCCCTGAAAAGATGTATCACAAACCCTCCCCAGCTGCTTAACATTTGTGTTAAAACCGTGGTTATAAATCAGAGTGAAAATGAGCAGAGCGGCCTCATTTTGCCGAGCTTCTCAATCCCGTGGATGAAAATTCCAGTGGTATTTTCCTCCTGTAGGAAGTGTGGGGACGTGTTTTATTATTCACCACAGTGTTCTGATGAGACAAGTCAGTCTCTAGGCTTCAGCAAATGAGGCAACTGCCTAGGGCAGAGACTGAATGTCCTTGGCCTCACTCCCTGTTTTCCCACAGCACAGGAGAGCCCTGGGAGGATTTAGCAACAGTTTGTGTTCCACCACCACATGTGGCACCTCTGCTCTTTATTTATGCATTCATTTATTCATTCATTCATTTATTGACTTATTTATTACTGTGGAAGGTAAGAGTAATCACTTGAGCTGTTCCTGTGTGATGGGTTGGTCTGCATCAGGACCATCAAAGAAATTTCTCTGGCCCCCACCAAGGTCTCAGGTGTATTGTCCTCTGCTCGTTCCTCTGGGATTTCTCCTGTATTTCTTTGTCCCACCTCTAAGGAGCAAACCCAACGTGCTGCTGCCTCTCTGAGCCCAGAGACTGCCTGCCCTTCGGGAGGGGAGCTGGTGTAGCACTCTTTGCTGAGCAGACCTTGAGAAAAATGACCTTATAAAGATTGAGGACCGTGGGACCGTGACCTGTGTGTGTGTGTTTGTACAGATACAGGTAAAGGGAAGGCAGAGGACAGAAAGATGAATGGGAGAGTGTTCCTATTAATTGCTCCTTGCTGCAAAACCTGTGCTTGGAGAGATGCTTCAGCAAGAGGTGACAGCACCAGAATATGAATGGGGACAGGATGGTCTTTCTGTTGCCCTCTGTAAATGGATTGTTGCCTTCTGGCTGTGGTTTACTGTCACTGGCGTGTTCTGCTTGTGAGCAGAAGGTTGTGCCTTCCAAGCAGTTGTCTAAAACTGGAAAATCTCTCTCCCATAGTTTTTTTTTTAAAAAAAAGAGACGCTGGTTGGTTTTGTGCAAACAAAACACATACTGAGGTAGACGGTGGCTTCATACAACAGGGTTATCTTTGAATTTTGCTTTTAAACAAAGCAAGCAGAATTTGGAACATATTTCAGCATGGAGGTCAGAGAAATGTGTGTCTTGTCTAATGATAAGCAAAGGACATCTGGTTATACCATCCATCAGTCTATCGCCTAGAGCAAGAGATATTCGAGTTTGACATGTCTGCTTTGGGAGGGGGAGGGAGGAGGGGAGGGATGGCAGACTCTTTATCAACATGCAGGAGATGAAGTTGTTGGTTTCCTTGCTTTTGGTTTCTTGTTGCTTCCCCCCCCTCCTCAAAATCAGTTTTAATTGTATTTACTCTGTTCACTCTTTGTGGGTGCTACCCAAAAATCTGATCACCTAAAGCTACCCAAAAGATGAAGATATTAATGACCCAAAATATTAATTTAGAATAATGTCAACATTAAGAATACTTGAACAGTAGCTTGTTTTATTATTCTAGCTTTGTTTTCTTATTCTAGTTTTGAATATCAAAGGATTCTAGAAGTGATGCATTCCTTCTCATTAATATTCAAAAAATAGCCTAAAAGATAAACCCCCTTTACTTAAAGATATCGACAGTGCTCCCCTAGATGTGAACATGGGTCAGAATGTCAGTCTAGGTTTCTTCTGATTTTTAGTTGCTACTCTATTATTTCTTAATTCACAATATTCATGTTGTATTGCTAATCCAAATGAAAATAAGAAAAAAAAAAAGGGAACTTAAAAAATAGTTAATTGTTCTGAAATAATACCGTGCATTACTAAAATGTGTTATTTTCTGGTTTTCTGATATTTGCCACGCAACCAGTTCATACAGATTTCTAAATTTTTAAAATGGAAAAAACATATTGGATAGTCGCTTTCCTCTTTAATTTTTCTTTTTCATTTTTTCTTTTTCCTTCACCAAATACTCAAGGATGTGCTGCGTTGTGACATTTCTTTCAGAGTGTTAGTTGCATCCCTTTTAAAGGAGTCTTTTGACGCCAAGAAAGTTGCTTGTTGCCTGGGTTTTGTTTTCTTTTCTCTTCTCTTCAAATGAAGAATTCTTTTAGAACAGGCTTCTTGGTTTTATATCTAAATCTCTTTGAACGCTCCTGATTTATCTTATGGATTTGCTTTGTTTGAAAGGAACCTTTTAGAAACCTTAGGCCAGGTTGGATGGGGCTTGGAGCAACCTGGGCTGGTGGAAGGTGTCCCTGCCCATGGAACTGGATGATTTTTAAGGTCCCTTCCAACCCAACCCATGCCATAATTCCATGAGTTTATGATTTAGCTCCTCTGTGGGCCAGGGGCTGCCCCCACTGAAAACCTGCTGTGTTCACTTTCATGGCAGGCTTGGTCAGAAATGGATGTAATTGGTTTTTAGAGGGATTTTCCTATGAAATTATTAGTATTGAATTTTAGCTGTAAAAGCACATCTGAACATAAGTGCAAACTTTCCTCTGAAGCAAAAACCTTCAGCGCCAAAACATGTCTGGTTCAAGACAAATGCAGCTTTGAAAATCTTATTGTTTAAAGATAACTCATTTTTTTTACAGCTAAAATTTGTTTTCTGTCTGTGTCTTGGTAGAAAGGGCAAATATGACTTTGTACTTGAGCATTTAATAGGACTGGCTGTGGCAATGACTGATTTGGTTCTTTAGTAAGAGATAAAACAAGTCTGTAACTGGGCTTTTATTGCAGCTCATGAACAATCAAATTTCTTTGCAATTTGCTTACAAAGCCAAATAAACGCATCAATTTTATTTTATTTTTTTTGTTAGTTTGTTTTACAATATGAATCAAAATCTGCTTTTCCCAGTTTTTCCCCTGGGTGGGATGCACGAAAGAGAGCTGAGGCTTCCAGTGAGTATCACACTGTATTTATCACACTGCAGGAAACCCTTTGTCTGCCCTATCAGCATGTATTCAGCTAAAGCAATAAACTGCCCGGGATTAGATTTGAACACAACTGATTGATTTTTGGTATCCAACACCGAATGTCTTACTGTATATTATGCCCTTCAGGACAGCACTTCTTTTGCCTCAGACCCATTTTGAAACCTCTTTTGAGCCATAAATCTCTAGTTTCTCTGGCTCCTTAGTGAGATGTTTGTCTGTTTTTCCCCCCCTCCCTGTGTTTTATGGCACTGATGGACCCATTCACACTTTTCCATTTGTATTGTAGCGAGCACCTATTGCTGTCTGCTGTGGGAATGATTTCATAATCATAAATATTATGGATTCCTATTTTACAGATGTAAAAATTACAATAAGCAAAGACCAGAACTAGCCTGTTTTGTTTCTGTTCACCAGTTGCTACTGAGACAGGGATTTATAAAATCCGCCCAAAAAGATAAGTAACTTAATTTCTGGCCTTTCAGAGTTTAATTGCTGCAGTTTAAATGCAAATGTTATTATTTCTTTTACATTTAAATGAAAATTAGCATTTCAATAACAGGTGCTGCTGGGGAAGATGGAATTTTGGGGTTTTTTTTGCTAGGTATAAAGTTACAGAACTAAAACCTTGTAGAAAACAGATATTGGAAGCACCCAAAAACATTACTGCTCCTCATAGGTAATGAAATCATAGGCTTTGTGACCCATATCTTGTGAAAGAAGAATGTTTTTCGTTACACAATGTGTTCCAAAATATATGTGGTTGACATTTTTCCCCTTTCAGGTTTAAGCAGCTGGAAATACAGCTTTTGCATTGCTCAGGATGTTAGTAAAGTGTAAAATCTTAGTGCTGAATCAAAGAGTGGAATAGAGGAATGTGTGGAGTTGTTGGTTGGTGGTTTGGAGGACTTTTAGAAATGTAAAACATTTATACATGGGTGAAGATAAAAACCCTCTAGCTGGCAAAAAAACCTCACAACAAAAAACATTGGAAAACATAAAGATGCGCCATTGGAGAGGTCATATAATCTTAAAATGTATCCCCAAGTAACACATCATGGACTAAATCAAATGACTTAAAAGCAAAATCCCACTTTTCCCTTAGAAATCTGCAAACTCTCGGTCAGTCTAAGAAAGACATTGGGTTGGGCCTTAGAGATTCAGAATAAATTAAAAATATTTCATTTCCAAGGGAAAATGCTTTTCTACTTGTGTTAGTTGATCAAGAGTGGTTTGCAAGCTCCTTTTCTATGAACTCGAAATTCAAGGTATCTCATGTGCTTATAATAAATTGAAAACAGCCTAGAGGTGCTTCATATTTCCGCAGTGCTCTTATGTTGTTACAAATGCACAATTATTTACCCCAACAGTGGAAACTCAAGGGCTCTGTTTCAGTGATGGAAGTGAAAGTTGGAACCTCCAGGACCTAAAGAAGGTCCCTGAACCTCACAAGTCTCCTGGTTCTCTCTGACTGAGGGCACATGGAAGCAGGTATTAGGACAAAAAGGACTGCAGAGCCCAGGAGAGGACAAAACTCTTACAAAGATGACCGTGGTGGTTGAGCTGAAGGTGCCTGGTAAGGGAAGAGAGCTGGAGAAGGAACATTAGCTCTAAACTTTGGATGAGGGGCCACTGATTGGGTTGGATACAAGGTGAGAAGGTAGCAGGGCTGAGGACAGGACAAGGGGAACTCCAGCCGTGGCTGTAAACAATGCATTTGGAGACCTTTAGGATGGAAAGGTGCTCAGATGGAGAAAACAAAGGCTTGTGGAGGTCACTAAAATGAGAAGTGGTGTGAAAGGACTAAAGGTAATTAATTTTAAGAGACAAGCTTGTGTTCCCACAGAGAGTGGGTGGGCAGAGGGTGGATATTTTACTGCATTCAGCATGAGAAAAACAGTTTCCATTTCCTGACCTTCACCAAAGTCCATGTTTTCTATGCTTTGTAACCCCCCCTCCACAGCACAGTTGTTGTTGGCAATCGGTTGATCCCTTATTGATTTAAATTCTGGGTTCTGTGTTCAAAATGTCATCATTGTGGGGTATCTGTGCTACTGTGGTAGGGTCACCACAGTAAAATCAAGATTAAAAATGCAGGTGGCCTCAAGACAGGCCTCCTTTGTTGATGCCAAAGTGTATCAGTTGTGTTTGTTTTGATGGAGACGGTGACAAAAAGAAATGTGCGAGCACCAAGTGTGCTTCCAGACCTCAATTTGGCAAACTTTGCTGAGGGTTCTTCCCACACTGAAATGTGTGTCTTCCAAAGGCTGTCACGGATCACCAGAGGGAAGAGATCAATGCCTGCCCCTCGGGAGGAGCTTGTAGACCTTTACATCTCCAAATTTTTAGGGAAGGCAGTTCTTCAGCTCTTTGTGCAACCAAAGCTGTCTGGGGTTAGGAAGCAACATTTGTGTGTGCGTGGGAAAGCTAAAAGGAGCTGTGGAAAAATATCACCAAGCACAACAGAAAGGAAGTTTTCTGAAAAAGCTCCAAGCTCTTTAGAGGACTGAAGTTTGAGTCCTCTCCTTTTGCCTGGTGGAACCATTCTCTCACTCCTGCTAGAGCTGGCACTGAGACAACCACCAGTATTTTCCTCCCTTGCACTGCCATTATATTTTAATAATTTCACAGTGCATGTTTTATGTTTTGAACTTGCAGAGCAAATAACCTCCAGAGAAAAATCAGGTTTCTCCCTCATTTCCCGTCCTGGGCTAAAATTCAATTCCTTTATTTCTGTTGTTGTTGCTTTTTGAAATAGGATAGTGCAAGGATGCACCTCACAGACGCTTTGCCAGCAACGAAATTTTGCTGGACTTACTTCCAGTCCCTTCTGAAATGATAGGATTTATGGCTGGTTCTTGCAAGCTGCCTTTCTGACATGTAGGCATTAGTTGGGATTTTTTGCTCATTCCAAAGTGTGATCTGGTATGCAATTCTTTTCTGAAATTGCCTTATCTATAACAGTGCAGGGAATAATTTGTTAGTTTCATTCTAAATGAGGAGGCTTGAGTGATATTCATAGGAATAGAAAAGTAGCTCTAAATATTTCTTAGTTTTTGTACAGACAATCACTTTTTATGTTAATCTGCCTGAGGCTTTGCTTGAGGAGGTGGGTAAAGAATGGCATCTTTCAAAACAAGCCAGGCGGAAATACTCCCTTAGGGGAACAACAAATTCAGCTTGTTAACCACAGGTTAATGAAATGCAGATTCAAATCTTCTCGTACCTGTCCCTTTCTAGGACCCAAAGTGCCTCTAAGAGATTATTTAGATATTTACTACTTCAAGGCATTTTCTGTCCAGACCGGTAGGAATCATGGACTTAGGATTGGATATAACATTTTTCCTGATTACTGTGGAGAAATTGAGGCTAAGCTTTCTGGACCATGGCCAGCTGCCAGCCCTTGCAGATAACTGTGCATCCTTTCCAAGTGGTTTTCCTTGAAATCACTTCTATAGTGACAGCATTTTTCTGTTCCACCTGAAAACTGACTTACAAAAAGTGTGTGCCCTCTTGCTCTTGTTCCTGGCTAAAAATGCAGGTTCTTTGACCCCTAATGCTTTGCAGTCTTTGTTTTATGCTTTATTTGGTGGGTTTTTTGGGATAGCTGGGTAACAAGCAGGGCAGCTGCTGTAGACTGTTAATGCCACCAATATTTTAAACTCTCCTAATTCCCAAAGCTATGGTAATTCTTTCCTTGGCTGCTGCTCTAGTTCTTCCATGTTGGAGGATCTGTTGATCTGTCTTATTTGATTTTTGCTTACATTTGTGCCTCTGCACATCTTGTGGAGGCATCTCCTGGGAAACATCTTCTCTTTGTTCATGTTTTAGTCTTGAAATCAGTACTTGAACGTGGCTGTATTTTACAGATTGGTTATTTTGCTATAATTAAGCTTCATGAATATGAAGATTCATATAGTATTCCCATGGTGTCCTAGGAAGTTAGGTTGAGCAATATGATTTTATTTCATCTCTCCGTAACCCATCATCATGTCATTTTTGCTAAATTGAAATTCCATATTGATTCTTAGGAAATACAGAGTATGTACTTGCCAATTTCTGTTTTTATTTTTAAGCCTAAAGAAATGAACTGTGATGGTTGTTTGCTGAAGAGCTGAGGCAGAAGTTCACTGGGGGAGACAAAGGGGAAAATAAGGTCAATGAAAACCTTAAAATCATTTTATTTTGAAGTTTATCATAATATTAAAATTTAATAAGACCTATAATGGCAGATAGTGTAGTTACTGAACAAAGCCATTGAGCAGAAGTTTTGAGGCTTAACTTTGTTTTTAGGACTATCTTTGGTTTTCTGTGTGTTTGTTTTGGAGAGAGGCCCTTTATGTGTCTCTGCCTTTGGCCTTGTTTCTGCCTTGCTCTCTTTCTCTATTTCCCCTCTCTTTCCATTTGTTTATTTATTTAATATTTGTTTCTTTTTAAGCTTTTCTGGGCAGGTACCACCTTTCATTACGTGTTTGTCCAGCCAGCAGTACAAAGGACACCGATGTCAGCTTGTTTTAGGCAGCAGTGTCACACATATACTGATAATAAGAAACTCAAAAGTATGTTTGTAGAAGTGTTTCTGTGTTTTCTGTGTGGTGCAGTGGTTATTAATTTATTGATTGCAGCAGAAGACTGAGTATAAATAGATCTAATCAAACTGAACAAAGTGCTTGAGGTTGAATGAAGACATTTGAGTTCCAACAGAAGTCTCGCTGGACCCTTGTTGATGACAAAATATAGAATTATAATTACTTTTTGCTGTGTTACTTTGCCTCTATAACTGTTTGCTTTGTAATTGGCTCTCTTTGTAATGTATTAGTGATTTATCATAAGCTCTGACGTGAAAATTAAAGCTTTGCAACACTTGGCTCTTTGGAAAATGATCCTCACGCTATAGTTGGCTGAAACCTGGACCAGGTATTGAGGGTGGCATTGGAGCTTTTATAAACAAATTACTTACTTGACCAAATGCTGGTTTTATTTGCTCTGCTGAGAATGGAATTCCTTTATTCAGGCCCTGGGATATTTCTGAATATGCTGAGCACAGATTTAGCCTCTGAACAGGAGTGATCCAAGCCCCCAGCAAAATCCTGCTCTGGTATCATGTTGGCATAAGAAAATACATTTTCTCCCTCCCAAACTTCCATTGAAAATGCAGCAATGAAGAAGGGAAGAGGTTTAGAATTACTCTCAAAATGTATCATGTAGAAGTGGAGGGACACAGTTGCATTTTATAAATCCAGGTACATGTAGCTATACATATTTTTATTTTTTTTTTAAATTTTGTTTTTCCAGACAGACATTGGAGCTTCAAAATTTGACCTTCAGCAAGTACTTTCAACCCCTCCCCAAAGTTAACTAGAGTAAGAATAGGGAGCCTTTCCTGTGCTTGAGACAACCTGCTTTCCCCCCCACCCCATTTAATAATATTCCTGACTCAAACCCTTCTATAATTAGTTAATAGATAATTATATGGAGTTCTGCCTAACTTGCTGATTACTTCCATAAGTTCCATCTCATTTATATCCCAGATACAAGTTCTAGCTATCAGCAAAGTGCAATTGCAGTGTATGATAGGGAGGGCTCGTGCTAATCAGATTTACTCATTCCCTCAAAATACAGTACAGAACATTAATTTCATGCTAATTCAAAATGTCTTAGCCAACTGCCAGTTCTGTTCTGAATCACAGAAAGGCTGATCTGGGAATAAAAAATAAATTAAAAAAAAAAAAAGACCAAAAAGAAAAAAGGAAAGGACCAAAGAGAAAAAAAACCCCAATAACAAAAATCCCCAACCCACACATAAAAAAAAAAAAAAAAAAAAAAAAAAAAAAAAAAAAAAAAAAAAAAGCACTGGAAAGTATATTTTGTCAGAAGATTTGATCTGGTTCTTTTTATTTTGTTTTCCTTTATTTTCTTTTTTAAGATTCAAAAAATATGTTGGAAAAGGAGTATTGTGGTAATGGACTGTAACATCAAATAACCGACTTAGTGTCATAAAAGTAATTAAAAACATTTATCAGCATAGAAAAACTACGCAGAACTTTATTAAATAGATTGCAAAAACCAGCCCCAGGCCACCGGACATATTCCTTTGCCTGTGGGTTCAGCCTCAAGGGTCAAGTGGAGAGGGCAGAATTTAAGTTCTGCTTCCTACTCCATGTCTTAGAATAACCCATGGAAAGGAAACTGGAAAGGATTTGCCTTTAAGGACAAGGCAGCACACAAAGTTTGTAGGTGCTTGTGGTCAAAAGGAATGTCAAAAGTCAGAGGGGTCTGCAGAAAAAACAGGTTTAGTAGTAAATTACACGTGTGGGATGGAAATTGGTATGTTATCCCTTATTTTATAGTATAAATACCTGGGGGAAGGGAAGGGGAAGGGGAAGGG
>JAWWTY010000001.1:115372968-115385241 GCA_035222235.1 Margarornis squamiger
AAGGGAAGGGAAGGGAAGGGAAGGGAAGGGAAGGGAAGGGAAGGGAAGGGAAGGGAAGGGAAGGGAAGGGAAGGGATAAAGAAAGGGAAAAGGAAAGGGATAAAGAAAGAGAAAAGGAAAGGGATAAAGAAAGGGAAAAGGAAAGGGATAAAGAAAGGGAAAAGGAAAGAGAAAAAGAATGGGAAAAGGGAAGATCACCAGTCCTGGCTGCAGCATTGGTCCAGCTGATAGGGTGTCCTGGTACACACACCAGGGCTTCATAGGGACACCTTTTAATAGATAAATTTTCCTCACCCTGAAGAACAGTTCCTTGCTTTCTATGCAAATGACATACACAGTCCATTCTCCCTGACCTTTCTGGAAATGTGCCAGGGGGCTTCAGGAGTCTGGAGTGGTCTTGCCCCCACCTCCACAATCCATTCCCACTTCTTGACCTCATTGCTGCCCTTGCCCTTTGCTGTGTTGTGCTTTCCTCCAGAATGAGGATGTTTGTCCTGTATGACCCTTTCTCTGTGCACATCCTGTCCTGTGTGACAGTGTGTCCTTACCAACAATCCTCACTTGGCTCCACAGCTGCCTGGACATCAGTGTTGGAGACTCACATAGCCCCTTATCTCCTATTGAATCATAGAATGATAAGGGATTGGAAGGGACCCTAAGGATTATTTCCTCCCAACCCCCTTGCCACAGGCAGGGAGACCTCCCACTAGACCAGGTTGCTCAAGGTCTTATCCAACCTGGCCTTGAACACCTCCAGGGTTGGGACATCCATGCTGCCAGCTATGGAACTGATCGCTCTTGGAAGAAGGAATACCAATGGTCATCAAAATTAGATAGAACAAAGATGTTTATCCCAATAAAATAGGTTTATTTGGATGGGTGGGCTGCTTTAACATATAACACAAGAGCAAAGGATGTGTGTCCAGCACATAGGCTGGAATGGGGATTCACTTGGAATGTGCTCTGGGATTGTGTGCACTCATCACTGGTGTGATGGGACTATTAAACTGCCATGGGATTAAGGGAATATTAAGGGAGTATTAAGTAGATTTGAAAACATGATAATATACTTGCTTTTAGCTTTGTTGAAACGTGCAGCTTAATTCTGTATTCTGGATTATGAAACACCTGGGGCATTCTAGAATATGATCTGGGTTTTGCAAAAAATCATCCCAAAACGAGAGACTGAAGGAGTTTTCTCTTCAGCTTCTTACAGATCATCTGGGCAGAAATTATTTGTTCATAGCTCGTAAGTATTGCCAATGGCCAGAAGGACTGTGGTGATAAAACTGGAGCTGGTTACAGTGACAGGAGGAACAAATGCAAGGTTTTCACAGTGAAAACAATCCTCCCACAATTCGTGTTTCTGTCTAGGTGCAGTGACTTGCAGAAAGATGTGCCATAGCACAGCCAGAAATGATGAGTTCGATCACTGGGGTAAACTCTGAGCTCTGCTGACACAGATGGTTATTTCTGTCCTTCAGAGCAACGAGTCTCCCTTTAAAAGAGAGTTAAAACGCAAATAAAATTGTGGGTTTACGTGGGTGCTGTCCAGGGTACTGACACAAGAGGCTTTTTCATTGTCCTTAAACAGGAAAATGCTGTTCAAAACTTTAACCATGTCAGTTTAATAGAGAAGTGCACATTGAAAATGGAAATCATTACAGATGTATCGCCCTCCCATGGGTTAATATATTTGTTTCTGAGAATTTTTTGTTTATTGTGAGATAACCCCCACCCTTCCCAATCCACCCTGATTTTCTGCCTTTCTCCATGGGTTGAGGTATTTAATTCTGTGTAAACATTTGTCTATTCATTGTCCAAGCGTGGAAAGATGCATAAATTGTGCAAAAGAATTAATTTCAAAATAATAACCTTATTTCTGTCCTAGAGTGAACACCTTCTCAAGGGCTGGTTTTGATATATTACCCATGTCAGCTGTAAAGAAAGCTTTGTAGAGAAGAGATGGTCCAATCTGTCACGCTGTATTAAAAACAGTTCTTGTTGTGATGGGCACTAGTGTTCTGCAGGGGCGGAGCTGAGACTCTTCCCCTCGTTCTGCTTTTCTCAAGGGAAATTCTAAACTGGGTTTCAGAAGTGCTGCTTGCCTCTGAAATATCCTTCTCGGGCACTGGTTTCTGCATGGAATGTGGAATGCAGGATGAACTCTGCAGAATGTTGCAGTAGGCACATTGTGTTGTCCTGTCCTGCAGCTAATTTGCTCTCTCTTCTTTGGAAAGGAATAATTTTCTTCTTCTCAGGAATATTTGTAAGAAAACGTTCTTTTACTGAGTTGTGATCAAACGTATTCTGTACTTCTTATATTTGCTTTTTAACTTTGCTCTCTGGCTTGAGTCACAGCATCTGAGAGCCCAGAGAAGGTCATGCCCTGTACATGTGTCAGACTTGATTGTAAAACCATGCTTCATTCTTGACTTTTCTTTACCCTGAGGACAGGCAGGCAGAAAGACCACATTTAATATCATAATTAGCTCTCCTAAAGCAATCACATTGGGCAAAAAAGGCACAGGCAATTGATGGCAGTAATATTGCAAAAATAAACTGCCCTGTTCTCTGGAAAGTGTGTGGAGGGAACTGCAGGAATTGTTCAGGGCATCTTTTTGCACCAAAGTACATAATAATGCAATTCAGTTCAATCTTGTCCTCTTGAGGAGGTATTAAAAAAATAATGCATCTCCAGCTTGTTTGACAGCCTGGTGACTGATAGAGCAAGTGACAATCCCTTTGTGCTCAGTGCACGCCAGGGAGTACCCAGAAATTTTGGAAAATAGACCAAAATCGATGGGTTGTGGAGCTGAAGGCACCGGTGGCATCACTGGGACATCAATGGGGGAAGTAGAAACGAGCCTGTGAAACAATGAAAGCAAAAGTAATGAAACCAAAGAAAAAATAATGGTTTTTGGTTGCAGATGACCAACAGCACAAAAACACCATGCAGTGGCCTGAGTTTGATCTAACTGCTTTGGACAGTCAGTGGCTGTGGGTGCAGTTCAGAGTAGCAGTAAAATAAATAAACAGAAATAGGTTGGCTTTGTAGCTGATGAACTTGTGAACCTGTAGCTCAATGAACATTTTTTCCATATGTTGCAGATGGTTATTGGGGGGTTTTGTGTGGATTTTTTTGTGTTGCTGTTTTGTTGGGTTTTTTTTGTTTGTTTTGGGGGTGTTTTTTTAGCGATGGTTTAAAGATAACAGATATTTAACCTGAAAAGAAATAGGGAGCTGAAATGAAACATGATTGTTACAAATTGCAGCACCATAATTTTGATAGAATGATTTTGAGAGATTTTGGTTTTCCTCATAACCTTCTAGGCCAAAGATGTAGTTTAAGTGCAGAACTTTCCAGGTTTCATGATTTTTATTAAACTCAGGATGGAAATGGACACTGAGCTCTATTACAAGACTTGATGTGTGAGTGTGACACTTTGTGTCACCTCAGGTGCATAGAGATGTTATTTTGCTTCTTCCTTGGATGGAAAGGGGCAAAGTTTAGTCACACAGACCTAAATACATCCATCAAAATGGAAGAGTTGGATAAGCAGGCTCCAGGTAATGTGGAGACAGCTTAGCTTTTCTAAGAATAAGATTTAGGCTGAGTGGGGATGCCTCACAGGCCTAAAGCAGACCTTATTCTTGTGGAATTTTCCAAATGTATTTGAAATCTCTCTGGGTAGGACTAGAGAGCCTTTACAGGTATCTTGCAGTGCCTCTGATGAGGCAGCAAAAAACAGTTTTCCTTTCAGTTCATTCCTAACCCTACCTGGAATCTGCCACACTCCCAACACATTGACTTGGAGTTTGATCTGGTTGCAGCCCTGACAAATCTCTGAAGTGCTTTGGAGAATGTTTGGTTCTGCTCAGTGTTAGGAATGCATATTTAACTCTTAAAAATCCAAAGGGGCTGCACAGTCTCGAAACAAAATGGACCCTCATTCTTTGCTGGAAATGAGAGTTTAAATCCACTGTGCCAAGCCTTTTTGTCAGTTCATTACCAATTAAGTACAGGAGGTCACTGAAGTGACATGAGCTTTAGATTTGCTTGTAGAACTGAGTTTAAACCCTTGTCCCTGAATTGCCTGCAGATGTTCTCATAGAATAGTTTATATATAAGGTCTAAGATGGAAGTTCATGTGTGCTGGTGGGGGTTCAGTAGCATTTAATTGATAGGCTTGAATGACAACTCTGCCTGTCCTTCAGATGGCCACCACTGGAATTGTAACTGCAGCTGAAGTCCTATGATGTCCTTGATAGGATATAATCTTTACAGAAAAGGTCTGATGATCTCCATGGTAGGGCAGTACGTCAGGGGCCATGGGAATGTGGGCCATTGGCCTGTGGCTCCCTTTTCCACTGTCAGGGAACTGGCACAGAGGTGATTTTAGGATGGCAGAGTGTGAAAGAGGACATTTGGGGAGGGAGAGCAGGGAGGTGTAACAGGCAGGTGTGTCCTAGGACTGCTTTGGAGTGCACAGTGGGAAGGGGACAAGGTGCATGGGGGGCACAGTGTGCTTTGGAACTCTTGGGAAGGAATGTCAGCAAGGTGCAGCCAGGGTTGACTCAGATTAAATTGTGGAAGTTCTCACAGAGAACATGGCTTGGATGTCCCTGCATCAACATCTTTTCCATTTTCCCTTTTTACATGGCTGGGATAATGGTATCACAAATGATTGTCCCTGATGGGATATTAATGGGAGCAGGCTAGCTGAACAGATCTCCTATTTGTACTTTGGTGGTTCTGGGAACTCAACCAGATTCACTCCTGCTGACAAATACCTACATCAATTCCCCCATAAATCCCCACCACTCCTGTTTTCTGCCATCAGTTCAGTCAGGATGTGTTATTTACCTGAGAGTCAGCCTTTTTTCTTTTTTTTTTTTTTTCCCTTCAGTTAACCTTGTCTGTCTTGCTCAACTCTTCTGTATGAAATATATTTGAAAGCTGATTTATTCTGTACTGAATAGGGAGTACAAGGAAGCTCCAATTCTATGCATCATCCAGATTCTTTTTATTAAATCAGCCGCATACATCAATAATCAAAAGAAAGACAATTTTCCAATTCTGGGGACTGCTCAGCTGAGTCCTCAGCTCTATAATCCAGTCTCTGTGTTCCCTTTCCCAGGCACTCACTGCCTTTGAAGCCGAGACTCCTTTCCCAGCTTTGCATCTTTATCTAATGTCAACCTTTCTGCTTATCCACAGTATGGAATACACTTTGCCCTTTAAAATTGACTTTGTTTAGCTTGGCTGTCTCTATGTTTCTTTAGCCACGTATTTGTATTTACCCAGACATTTACCAGGTAAGGCATTAACATACCCTTTACCATATGGCTGGCAGAGAACGCTGTGAGTTACTCAGAAATACCAGATAAAAAGCCATTGTGTGGCCTTGCTGAATCAAGAATAGCACCCTGCTTTCAGTTTCTGTTAAGGTATGAAAAAGTTGGGACGCCTCACTTTTTTGATATGCTTAAATCTGATCTGTGCTATCAAATTTAGGGTTTTTTTAAAAATTGCAACCTTACCAAGTCAGTTGCAACAAGACCTATGCAGAATCATCTTTATTCTTTACCTCCTCACTCCCCAGCAATTTTCTGCTGTGACAGTCAGGCAGTGCTAAGGTGCTTGTATGGATGAGTTTTGCATCAAAGCTGTGGTTCGGAGCATTTCTAATGCAGCCCTGTTTAAAGAAGGGCACTATGAAATCAGACATTTCAAATTTTAATTTCAGCATGACTCTGACTTTGCCTTCCAACTCTTCTGCACAGAAAGCGTGACTAAAATTCTGTTTGTGCTTGCCAGGGGAAATGTGTTTTCATCCACAATTATTCTGTTCTAACCTTGAAGAGCAAACAAGCCAAATATATATAGATCTTCATGAAAAATCTCCATGAAAAAACATCTGATGATAATTTCTTTTTCTTTTCTGAGACAGGGCTCATAATTCAGTCCTGATAGGTGGCAAGTGAATCAGCAGAAACCTTCCTTGGCTCTTCCTGGAATAGATGTTGCACCTTTGACAAAGGACCTTATTTTATTTAATTGTGCTGCAAAGTTCACTTCTCAGGTTGCTTTCTGTACTCCAGGGCAGGAGTAGCTGGTTGTTTTTCTTTATCTAAGAACACTTCTGCTTATAAACCCGCCAAAAAAAAATAAAAATAAAATGACCTTTAATACTCAGCTATATTTCATGGCAGTGAGCAGCGTGAAACGCTGATCGCAGGGAAAATCTTCGGAGTCATCACTTGGTTCAGATCAAAGCAGAAGATCTGAGTTCAGCTCCTGGCTTCTCCAGGTCTTCTCCATGACCTTTAGGTAGGGAGTTAAATAAATGGGACACAAGGGCCTGACTGCCCTCCAGCTGTTTTGCAAGCCCTGCTGGGTGCCAGCCTGTACCTCTTAGGTGCAAGGCAAGGATGGTGTCTCTGAAAGTGTTGGCAACAACCATGTGGCTCATTTCTCTTTGGGATTTCTGTCTGTTCCTGTCAGGAATGTGTTAGGTGCTAAAAAGTGGAATGAAAAATGCCTCTGTTCTACATTTTTTCCCTGTGTGTAATTATTTCTTTTACTTTTCTCACAAAAGCCAGTGCAATGAAATGCTCTTGTGTGTGACAGTGGACTAGTTCATAATGAAGCAAGTTTTTCCAAATACCTGAGATTTTGACAATTATTTTTTTTTTTCCCAGAGAAATGTTAAAATGCCACTAGCTGGCTGAAAAGTTGAAGTACTGTGTTTGTCAGAAATTTCTGCAGGAACCTGACAGAACAATGGTGCAATGTGTGACACAGTACAATTAGTAACATCAATAACTTTATATTAGCTCTTACAGCCGTGTCTGGTTTAGAGCTGCTATTACATGAATCAGTTGGCAAGGCAGCATCTGTTCAGTTTAATGTTCACCTTCAGCCAGTCATCTTGCTGGTAAAATCATCTCTTTTCTCTCTTTAGTAATTTTTCCTGCTCCCTATTCTTTTTGTGTGACACGTATTAGTATAGCCTGTGCCTCTTTCAAACTTTACCTGTGCATAATTTTTGCAGGCCATAAAAGCAACAATATTCACTGCTGTCTTCATCATTGTTTAGCAGCTCCCTCCTCCTCACCATTGCAAAAACTCTTGGTGGAAGACAAAAAGGGGAAAAAATATTTAAAAAAAAAAAAAGGCAAGAGAAGCAAGTAGATTAATTCTTTATGAAGGAAAGCCTATTAAGTGGTTATACTTGGAGAAAATTTGTTTTACATTTGTCAACTCCATCACATACTCATATTAAAAAAAAATGGAGTTGAAAAGGCAGCTTTCCTTTGCTAATCTTCCCTCTCCCTCAGCGGTAACATAGTCTCTGTAAAACTCATTTTTGGGGGGGTTGTTTTCCTCCTTGGCTTCACTTCACGCTGCTCATTTCTAAATGTGAATTTTCTGCAGATGTAGAAAAAGCTGGCAAAGATTTGCCTCTGGTTCCTCAAGCTAATAAAAACTGGAGCTCACTGGTGGGGCTGTGCTGAGGGATTGGCCTGGGTTCAGCACGACTAGAAGTGTCCCCTCCTGCTCTTTCTTCAGCTGCAGGGAAGGTCTGCCATGGCCAGTGCTCAAGGGAAGGGGTGATGGGAACAGTCAAACCCCAGCATTTCTCTGTGCAGCATAAGAGAAAAATTACAAGAGAAGGTGCAAGGGAAAAGAAGTTCTATCAGCTCAGTAGGGCCTTTTCTTTCTGAGTCTGGAGGTGGAAGCAATTTGTGCATCCTCTGACTTGAGTGGGGACATAATTCCGTGCTGGGTTTGTTAGTTACACACTGCTGTTGAATCACAAAGGGGTCACTTACACCCAAGTCTGGGAACTCTCTGTGCTAATAGCTGCCCTTCATTCATACATGCACTTTGGCTGGAATGAGCTGGCTTCTTGAGGAGGAAAAAAAGAAAATATAAAAGATATATTTACCCAGAGAAGGTGTGGATGCAAGGTTGGGTGGGACTCTGAGCAGCCTGGTCGAGAAGGTGTCCCTGCCCATGGCAGTGGGGTTGGAACTGGATGATCTTTAAGGTCCCTTTGAACCCATAGAGTCCAGTGATTCTATGATATCCATCTGGAGTGGCAAATAGGATTCAGCTCACCTGTCTTTCCAGTTCAGCCTCCAGCAAAGTATTTTCCTGATATTAACTACTTTATTTTAAAATACAACCGCTGTATTTAGATGTGTTAGTGCAAGAACTGCTGCAGACACGGGTGCAGAACGGTCTGACTCTAAAGCTTTTGAAACCCTTTGCAAACAGGCTTCTAAACTGCATATTGAAATACTCAGGATTAGGGATGTTACTTGGGATGATCAACAGAACTTGAAAGTTCAGATTATCAGTAATGACCCTATTTTGTCTGTGAAGCAAAACTGAAGGTCCTTTTGTAGAACTAGCAGTTATGTGCTGGTTCTGAGAGGAAAGATCCTCCTTTAATCCCTCAGCATAAAATGGGAGAAACAAATATAAAAGAATGGCAGTCTCCTGAACCAGCAAGCCATACAACAGCATTATCCAGATCTTCAAGGAGTTTATTAATTTCTTTAAAAAGGACTTCTGCCTTTTTATCGTGATCATAATTAAATATTGGTTTGGGTTGGAAGTGACCTTTAAGGTCCAACCCCTTTTCCATGGGTTGGGAACTTTCCACTGGCCCAGGTTGCTCAGAGCTCCATCCAACCTGGCCTTGGACACTTCCAGGGATCCAGGGGCAGCCACAGCTTCTCTGCCCAACCTGTGCCAGGGCCTGCCCACCCTTACAGTAAAAAAATTCTTTCTTATTTCCAATCAAGGTCTACCCTCTGCTAGTTTGAAATAATTTGTCCTTGATCACTACAGGTCATCGTCAGAAGTCTCCATCTTTCTTATGAGCCTCCAGTACCTAGTAAGCTTTTAAGTAATGAGGTTTCTTTGGAGCCCTCTCTTCTCCACGCTGAACAACCCCAACTATCTCAGCCTGTCTCCATGGCAGAGGTGCTCCAAAGTTCTGACCTTTTTCATGGCCTTCCTCTGGACCCAGTCCAACAGGTTCCTGCAGTTCTTTTACTGGGGATGCAGAACTCCAGGTGGGGTCTCAAGAGAGTGGAGTAGAGGAGAAAAATCACCTCCCTTGAGCTGCTTCCCACACTGTTTTTAATGTAGGCCAGGGTAAAATGGGATTTCTGGGCTGCCAGTGCACGTTGCTGACTCATATCTGATTTTTCACTCCCAGCATCCCCAAGTCATGTAAACAGGATGAAGCTAAAGCAAATCCCACAGACAAGAGGTGTCTTGGCACCCAGGAAAATCGTTGAGGAATTGTTGAGCTACTATATCTACCAAAAGTTTTTAAATAATCACCTTTGTTTAATGAATGCACAAGTAACTGGGATGCTTTTCCTCTCATTCACTTCATTTTCATTTTAAGAGGAAAACCTTAATAAATACCCTCAGGACAGAGTCTCCATGGACAGTGGTTAATAAAGTTGACAAAGCACATTAATGAAACAAAACATTAATGGTGTTACCTTGGGTCAATGTTTGCAAGAAGTTGGCAGTGGAATCACATTGGTCATCTGTCTCTTTAATAAGTGGAGAAATTACTTCCCTCAAAGCTGAGTCAGACCTGGGAAAGGGAATATGTGCTTTAATATTGGAGCAACAATTCGTTTAGTTTGCTCAGCAAAGAAGTTGGTGTTCTAGCACAGTCAGCACTAAATCCTTGCTCTGAGCCCATCTGAGTTTTGCTTAGAAGAGTAAAGGGAAATTTAATTGTGCTGTTCTGCTGAAGGGAACCTGCTTTGTAAATGATTCTTTGTTGATGACCTCCTGTTTTCTCTGGTCCTGCTTTTCCCCTTAACAAACTTATACCCATTCAAGTTTTCATGCTGTTTGAAGCACTTTGCCACATATCTGGATTTAAGATAAGCAATCACACTGTCAGAGTTTGGGTTAGGTAGAATTTCTCCATGGAAAGGGTGGTCAGGCCTTGGCAGGGGCTGCCCAGGGAGGGTTGGAGTGCCCAGCCCTGGAGGTGCCCAAGGCAGGACTGGCCGTGGCACTCAGAGCTCTGGGCTGGGGGACAAGGTGGGAGTCGGTCACAGGTTGAACTCCGTGGCCTTGGAGGTCTTTTCCAACCTCAGTGATTCCATGATTCTATTTGCCAGGGAATAATTTTGGCTTCTCAAAGGTTGTCTGACTTGTAGTGCTGTTTGTAATGGTGTAGCTACGAACTGTAACTTCTGTAATGACAGTGAGGCTTTTTTCACTTTTTTTAAGCAGAAATACATCTTACTTTTTCATAAAGTCTTGTGAAGGAAAGAGGCAGTGGCTGGTCATTTCTCAGGTGTTTTATTTATCAAATAGATTATGGCAGCTGGGTTGGGTCTGCTTGTTTATTCATTTATTTTCCAGCCAGGGGGATCCTGTGACCACTGCTACAGGTGTAGCTGGAATGGAAGTAGAACAAAGTTGTTTCAGGGACTTGTTACTTTCAAAACATATGTAAAAGGATCTCTATAAAATACAGCGTGTTATTTGGTAAATTGCAACACCAGAACTTAAGTTTCATTTTAGCTCATGCAACCCAGATGCAAGAATTGAGCATCTCAAATCCCATGCAACTCAATGAAAATCTGTACTTTAGAATAAAATTTCAACTTCCTATTACATGACCAGTGATATTATTGCAAAATTATTTACTAAGACTGTCTTCTTCTTGCCTTCACCTTATATATTATATATATATATATATATGTATATATATATGCACTTTTCCATTCTGCTTGTACCATCTTTAGAACAAAAAACCTCTGGTCAAAACAGATCACTCCTTATGGGCTTCTGATATTCAAGTTTTTCCTCCAGGATATGAGTGGGATATTCTAAAAGTTGCTCTGAAAGCCATTCAGGAATACTATTTAAATGTTATATAACATGTAATTAATAATTCAGGCTCCTGTGGAGACCCTGATGAAACACAGTTCTGCTGCTCTGAGAATCTCCATTTACACAACTGCTACATAGTGGAGCAGAATAGAAATTTGAGAGTTCTGATCTTAAAAAAACAGACGAGAGGTGACTTTGCCAGGTAGCAAGAAGTTTGTCATAATTACTGAAGTTTTACTGAATGCTATTTGCAGCACTCAGTTACAGCACATTTATAAAGAAATGTTGTTTTTCTTTAGCCATCCCTGTGTAGATCCAATTAACAGTGTCCAAAATCTCTGCTTCTTCTTGTAGTCCTGGTGCAAAACCTTCATTAGGGGGAGAAAAATAAAAGCTTGAAGGAAATGTCACAGGACACAGAAGTCATTAGAGCTCTTTACCCCTCTGTGTAATGTAGCTGTGCCATCATTGTACTTGTGTACTGATAAAGTGCAAGAAAGAAATGAAGCCCAGGTAGAGATGTGCAGATACTTGAGTTGTCAGACATTATCACCGAGGTTAAGCAACTCTCCAAGCCCGAGCTTTGAAATTTTCCACACTTACATGCACATTAATAATCCAACTAGGAAAATCCTTAGGAGCCAAAGATGGAGAGTGCCAGATGTAATTAAGCGTGGGTAATTAAATATCATTAAGAGCACAGCTTTACAACTAGACAGAAATTCTCTCTCTTCTGTTACCATGAGTTAAATGCTGTTTTCTAAATTTTATTGAAAATTAGGAATGTGAAACTGCTAGTAGTTTTATTTTATTCTTTTTTTTAGAGCACAGCTAAAGTGAAATATCAGCTGCAGTTATTACAAATTTAGGATACAAAACCAGAGTGCCCTGACCTGGATGTTATCCCTTGTGGTTGGCAGAAGTGTGCTCCCAAGTGTTCAGGGACTGAATAACACTGCAAGGACAATAAGGACAACTTCCAGCTGCTCTTTGCTGGGAACAAGCTTGACTTGGTGTGGTGTCTCAGCTCTGTTGGATCACACTGGTTCCAGCTTCAGAAATAATAGAAACAGCTGGTTTTCAGTTCCCCACCTGGTGGAAATAGCCTTCTATCATAAAATTGAATAAACATAACCTTGATAAAGGCAGGACATGCCCCAGCCATGTCCACTCACAGCCCAGAAACCAACAATGTCCTGGGCTGCATCCAAAGCAGGGTGGGCAGCAGGACAGGGGGGGATTGTGTCCTTCTCCCCCCTCCAGGTGAGACCCCTGAGACCTGCAGAGCTGCCTCCAGCCCTGGGGGCCAGCACAGCAAGGACATGGAGCTGCTGGAGAGAGGCCAGAGGAGGCACCAGGATGGGCAGAGGATGGAGCAG